>BJFM01000245.1:107260-126340 GCA_016586285.1 Arothron firmamentum | reverse complement strand
CCCCCCCCCCCCCCCCAAAAAAAGGAAAGCAGATTAATTAACAGGCCATTGCAGTCAATGAAGACAGGTGGCAATAATCCTGACAAGAGACAGATCTGAAGCCTCGCATACAAAACCAATTTCAACTGCACTCCATTTTTCAAAAGCTCATCAGAGTGAAGAACAGGAGAGCTGAAGCCGTGCGGCTGCAGAATTTGTTTCTCTCTGATTGCCTTGTCAGGATATCTTACCCAATGGCAGATGACCAAAACCCCACCCGTCACAGCCAGGCTAAGTCTTTGTCTTTCCCAGTCTATTCTCTGAGGTTTCACTCACATTCACACACACACACACACACACACACACACACACACACACTGCCAGGTTTCAGCTGGTGCACCTGCTAAGCGTTTATTGTCATATGCCACAAAAGCAGTATAAAACTATTTCCTTTATCATTCAAAATGTATTGAAATACCTAATACTCGAAGAGGCGTACATGTTATATTTCATCAAAAGTCTTAGCGATGCTGACGGATTGTGGTATTTGACGTTTTATTAAAATTTATGTAAAGCGAAAATGTTCTAACACTATTAAACTGGCATGTTAAAAGAGGTTTTTAAGTTCTCACCAAAATAAAGGTCACATCTGTCAGAATATTATGTGTGTGTCATCAGTTCGACATGATCAGTGGAAGCTTCCATCTGTTCTGCTACATTTGAGTCAGAATAATGCAAAAAAAAAAAAAAAAAAGAAAAAGAAAACTACTCCGTGCATTAGCTACTTCTAAGCTGTCGCTGGTAGGTCTGTCATTGGTATCAGTATGTCCCAATAATTCTGTGAGAAGCTCCCAGCTGATCCAAAATGCTGCAGCTAATATCCTGTCAGGAATTGGCAAAATACATCACATTTCTCTATACCGGCTACCAATCAAAGCCAGAAGAGATTTCAACATATTTCAAGTTCCCCCATATCTTAGGAAGCAGAGAGCACCATGTCATCCCAGCAGTCCGCTCTGCTCTCAGACTGCTAGTCTACTTGAACCTAGACTCTTTAGAGATACCTTTCAGGACTAAAGGTTGTATCAGTGACCTTTTTTTTTTTTTTTTTTAGTAATAATTGTCCACTTAAAGGAGGTGTTTCCTCATAAAATCGTTAGCAGCTTGACACATGAAAGAGCAGGGAAAAGCTCAGAAAAAACATACACAATTTGTTGTGAACGCGTTGTCCCCCCCCCCACCAACCACAAAAAAAAGTGTTCCCCTTGTCCATGTGGGTATTTCTCTGGTTACAACAGTTTCCCCACAGTCTAGCCCTGGTCCAAATAATGACCGCTGGAGTGAGAGGAGACTTTCTCCATCATCCATAAATTAACAGCTATTTATTACAAAATAGGTGTTTTAGTAAAATCTGTTCCTATTTTCGAAGAATGACACATTGATTAGGTGGTGCAAAGATATATGTCTGATGCAAAACTGCTACCCTTGTCTTTTTTTTTTTTTTGCACGTGTCAGTGGTCTTCTGATGGCGCGTCAGGGTGCCTGCAGGTTTCAGCGCATCTAATGTAATGCTTTAAATGCCATTTAAGGAAAGACAATGTAATATGATGCCATAAAAATACAGGCACACAATACACATGGATACAATACAAAATGATATAAAGATTCCACAATCTACTTTTCTGGCCAATGAACTCATGATCTCAGAACCCAGGAGCTGTGAGTTAATCAATGCAACATTCTGGTGCAACAGAAATGATACTATTTGAGTAATTACAGCCTTTTTTTAAAAAATTATTTTAGTTTACTGATTTTAAGCAAACCGTAGCAAATTTTTCCTTCTGTTACAATTGTCCTTGTATCACCTCCTAGGAGTGTTCCATTTTGTAACCTTTTGAGTTCAGAGTGTGCCAGATTGGTTTCAGCCAGCTCAGCAGGCTGATCAGCATCCTCCTGAAAGCCTGCGTACAGCTCTGTCAACATGTACTTTTTCTCTGTTGCTGGAGATTATTGAGGAACTTCAGGTTCATGTTTGGGCCATCCAATAATGGGAAGGAGATGCCTCAGGATTAACTGATTTGTTTGCCTGATTTCAAAAATAGCTTTTTAAAGCACCTTCCAAATGCTCCAAAGCATCTTCCGGCTTCACAACATACTGCAAATGTATCTTATTACAATCCTAACTCGCACAATATGCTGTACATATGGCAAAAGAAAAAAAAAAAAACACTAAAATGACCTTGTATAGCTGATACATACATGCTCTGCATGCCAATATATTTCCTGATTGTATTCGACTGTGCCTGCTCTTCATTATCAGGCATCTCTGTTGACAGCTGACCCAGAGCAGAAAGCCAACATTATATGTTTAAGTAACTGAATCTTTACTACAATTGCACTGAAAAACATCACATATCATATGCAGGTTTTCGAAATACAGTGCATTCCGATCCAGAGCTACTTAGTCATAACAAACACTTTGTATTTTAATTTTACATTTTTGGAATATAAATGGTTTTGTCCAACCATGGGTGGGGGGTGTCCTTTGAATCAGGCTAACTGATGGATTTCGGGAAGCAGGTAGGGGAGCAACGGGACTCCCACTCAGAAATCCCCCATGCTGTGCAATGAAAGAAAGGAGCATGTTGAACTAAGTATGAATGTCTGAGCACAAGGTGGTGTCCCATTTTTTGAAAAGGTATGCACGGCTATATCTTCAGTGGGCCCTTCTGGAAAGGCTAACATTACTGGAGGGAATTAGTGTGTAATGATGCACAGGACCTCTGTGTTAAGAGTTGCTGCGGTGAAGGAGAATGCGGAGACGGCAGAGGACAGGACAGAACAAAAAACACACAAAAACAGCAAAAAATATTAAACATACACAGCAGACAGACCCTAATATCGTGGCACTCCACAACATGCACATTAAAAAAAACAAAAAAAAAACAAAACAAAACTATTTTTCTACTGTGATTATCTACACCACACTCAAATTTTCGGTTAACTGAAAAATGTTTAGAAAATGAAAAATTGGGTAGCTGCAAGAGAATTAGTTTCCATAGAGGGCTTTGTTTCTGGTTATTTATCTTCTTTATTGTTTAGGATGCAATGAGGTAATTTGAACTGAATGGATCCCACTTGGTTTGCGATGATGCTGGTCTCATTATAGTCACGCTACTATCCACTGGTAATTAGTGCATAATAATAATATGGTGCACTGTGACTGAGCTTGTCTGTTATAGGGATATGCAGATGAAGCAGTATTAGCTTTAGAGAGAGTCTCAGTGGTCAGTGAGAGTATCCATCCCAACAAGCCCAACTTGGCTCCCTCAGAGATGTTCATTTCCAAACAGTCCCGTGAGATCTTCAAAAGAGAAAAAGCTCACCATGCAAGAAGATTCAGTGGTGTCAGGGTGAAAAGATGGCAGATACAAGATGGCAAATACATTTTGTACTAAAACCAAAAGTTTACATACACTATATTAAAAAAAAGGCACATAACCTTTTTCTTTTTTTTTTTTCTGTGTCTAAGATTAAATCAGATTAAACTTTTCCTGTTATTGGTCATTTAGGATTAGCAAAATTATTTCTATTTGCTAAAGGCCCAAATAATGAAAGGAAAAAATGTTTTGACATTTTTTTATTACTTTTCTGAGAGTCAAAAGTTTGCATACACGCAGATTACTATGCCTTTAAACAGTTTGGGAAAGCCCAGGTGATGATGCCATCACTTTGAAATATCATTGGAAGCCTCTAATAGGTTTATTGACAACATTTGTTCATCTGTTCAAACAAGAATAATCACCATGGGAATGTCCAGCCATCAAACCGTTTATGAAGGAGACGGGTTCTGTGTGCCAGAGATGAACCTGCTTTGGTCTGAAATGTGCATATCAGCCCAAGAACAGAAGCAAAAGACCTTGTGAAGATGCTGGCTGAAGCTGGTGAGAGTGCGTCATTATCTACAGTGAAACGAGTTCTGTACTGACATGGGCTGAAAGGCCACTTTCCCAAGAAGAACCATTACTCCAAAGGAAACATAAAAAGGCCAGATTAGACTTTGTAGATGCACACAGGGACAAAGACCTTATTTTTGGAGACTTGTCCTGTGGTCTGATGAAACTAAAATTGAACTTTTTGGCCATAATGACCATCGTTACATTTGTACTATAAAGGGAGAAGCTCACAAGCCTGAGAACACCATCCCAAATGAGAAATATGGGGGTGGCAGGATCATGTTGTGGGGTTGTTTTTGTGCAGGGTGCACTTCACAAAATAGATGGCATCACGAGGAAAGAAGATTATGTTGAAATACTGAAGCAACATCTCAAGACATCAGCCAGGAAGTAAAAGCTCGGGTGCAAAAGGTTTTCCAAATGGACAATGACCCTAAGCAGACTACCAACATGGTTACAAAGTGGCTTCAGGATAACAAAGTCAATGTTTTGGAGCGGCCATCACAAAGACCTGATCTCAATCCAATGGGCTGAAAAGGCGTGTACGAACAAGGCGGCCTGCAAACTTGGCTCAGTTACACCAGTTCTGTCAGGAAGAACGGGCCCAAATTCCTGCAAACTATTGTAAGAAGCTTGTTGAAGCACATCCAAAACATTTGACCTGTCATACAGTTTAAAGACAATGCTACCAAATACTCATGAAATATATGAAAACTTCTGACTCTCAGGAAAGTAATAATAATAAAAAAAATGTACCTTTCATTATTCTTGTCTTTAGCAAATAAAAATAATTTTGGTAATCCTAAATGACCAAAAACAGGGAAAGTTTAATCTGATTTAATCTTAGACACTGAGAGAAAAAAAAGGTTATGTGCCTTTTTATATAATTTATGTAAACTTCTGGTTTCAACTGCAGACAAAGACATGTAACTTTCTCCCTTGGTAATTCCTACCAATTTAACCAGTATCAATACTATGCTGCAGTGATACAAGGTTACATAACATCATAGGTTGCTTTATGATCAAAGCAATCATTGCAAAATCAAACGCCAAAGACCCTCCAGAACCCGGAATAGCACCAACCTTTAATTATCTGGGTCTTTTTGAGGCAACCAGCATAACTAATATGCTGCCAACATAAACACTGCACTATAAAAACTGGCTTTTAAACAGAAATAATTCAAATGGGGTAAGTTAGGTTGAACTTTCATCTGATATTCATCTATAAATCATCTTAAAGATTGTACAGGAATCTATGCGCTGCACTAAATCGGGTGGCTGTTATAAAGCTTAATACATGTCGACAATGGCACTGTAGCCTAAAAATGGTTATCCATCTTTACCTCAAGTTTGCCCAATCATCATCTACGTCTTCCTCTTATGACATAAAGACACAATTGGCAGCAAAGACAATAGGTCATGTCTCAGAAAAATAAAATAGTTTGCAAAAATGTTCCCCGAATTTTGCAAATAGCACATTTTATTAAAGGGTTATTTTGTTGCTTATGATAATATTCATTCTTTAATTAATGCTATTGTAAATGTATGATGTGTTATAATGTGGTGGAAGAAATTTGAAAACATATGCAGAAAATGTATTTGGGTTGACTGGCTGGCTATTAATAATGATGATTATGGCTTGGTAAGTGGTGCCCTAGTTTCAGAATCTGTTGAGCTAAATATTCCCGATAGGCTGCTTCCCTCTTGTATTGATTGATATAGAAAAAAAGGTCACAGTCATAAAACTTCAGGATATAATTAACACATAGTCATTTTTAACCAGTGGCTAATGTGTTTGTTAAGCTATAGCTTGTTGACTTGGATTATGAATTTGAATTTTACTTTTTTAAAAAGTAGTTTTAAACACACTAGGAGTTACTCTGTCTTATGTATTATGCATTATGTAAAGTATATATGTATGCTCCTGCTGTTGAACCCTCATAGTGTATTGGTTGTTTGTTTGCTGGATTGAAATACTCTGGAAGACACGAGATAATTGGCCACACAGATGAAAGACACAAATAAAACTGAAAGACACGCACATCAGGATGTAAATGAAAAGAAGAATTTTCAGATGGAAAGAAGAAACAGGAATTATACAAGAAGCTTGACCGTTGCACTGCAGTAGATCAAGATAAAGAGAAAAATACAAAAAAATTATAGTACACAATAACAATGATACGGGAGGAAGAAGGGGGTGGTTCACCTGGAAGTAGGAGGGGACAGAAGCCCCGCTTTTGCTCATGTGGAACAGCCACAGATAATGTGGTCCAACTAACCACAATAAAGACACCTGCCCTCCCTGATCCTACGCTCCCTCTCTTTCGGTGGTGAGGCGAGTCCTGCCAAGCAGATTCCGGGGAGTTAGAAGCACCAGACTGGGAGGACGAAGACTTCAGAAGAGACGATGGAGATGATGCCTAGTTTGGTCGCGTAGCGTTGGATCCCACCACAGGATTGGTGTTCCCGTCGGTGTTCCCGTAGCTGGTTGTCCACCCGGATGGCTGAGGCGAGAAGAAAATGCAGGCTCATCGGCTCGTCCCTCAGCTCAAACTCGTCCTTTAGCTGCGGCCTTGTTGAAATATTCCCCAGAGCGCCCTCTCGTCCCATCCAGCCTCTGCCTCCAAAGTCCGGAATTGGATGTTGTAGTCGGCCACCGAATTGAGGCCCGGGGAGACCTGGAGCAGGCGTTGGGTGACGTCTCCAGGTCAAAAACGGCTTTAAAGTCAACAAAGAACCCTCCCGGGGAACAGCAAGCCAGGGGGTGGCTGGAATCTTCAGCCTGTGCCCAAGCCAAGGCTCTGCCCCACACTAGACCCACAATGTCCAGAATTTTCCACTTATCTGTCAGACAAGGCTAGAGCGTGAATACTTGCGAACACTGAAGCAGAAACCCCCGACACTTCCCCTGCGAAAAGGTTCTGGGTCTGTAATTCGAGGATCAGGAGGCTGCAGCTGGGCAGAGGCTGGGGAGGGAGAAGAAAGCGACAGGTTAGCTACCACAGCCTGTAGGTCATGAAGAGCCTGGCACAGTTGTTGGTTCTTGGCCTGGATAGCGGGCAGGATCGTCAAGGGCTGAGAAACGAAGATCTGGAAAGGGCAGGGAGAGAGAGAGAGAGAGAAAGAGGAGGTGCGGTGACGAGAGAATGAGCCACAGCTGAGGAGATCGAACAGGTGGCAGCAGTCAGCTCTGGACCTGCCTGCCGTTGCAGGGGAGCTCCCGGCGCACCTGAAAGAAAAGAAACAAAACCAAAGCAAAACGGGTGGTCGAACCATGACAGTTTTATTATAAACAACTCATTTACCGGGGGGGGTTTCTTTTTCAACCCAAGAATTTATTTATTTTTTAACTAAAATATGCCTGTTCTCAAGTCCTCTATGAAGAGTCACCATCATGTTTAACCCTGGAAGGCTAATGCTAATTCACTAATTTCCCCCACGCTATTGAGGTGGAAATGGGGGTTGTTAGCTATGACATTTGTGTTGTAGGGTTAATGGGATTTCTATTTTCCATTCTTATCAACTTTTAATAATAGTATTTCTGTGGAGTAGCCAACAGGATAATTGAAATGCATCATAGCTTCTCATCTCACTTGCAAGTATTAAAACCACATAAGGATTAGAGTAGACCTTTCACTGAACGCCAGTTCTTTTTTTCCCCACGATGATCTCTGCCTCCACCTTCAAGAGCGTTTGTGTTGGCATGGAGGTAACTGGTTTCTTAACAAGATAAATTAAACATCGGCTTGCTGGATACATGATGAAATTATTAATTTGTTTACTTGTCAGAAAGTCCAGTTTTAAATTTGCCTGAAGATGGAAAATATCCCTACAAAAGAAGATGACATGAGCAGAAAATACACCCTTAAAATTTAAACCAGACAGAATAAAAACAAAAGAGGCAAAAGGTCAGAATCTGAATCCATTGCAATGAAGTGGTTTGTAAGAACCTACTGACATAGCTCACTTGTGGAGGAGCAAGCCTGAACAGAGAGGGCTGAGTAATGAAGATGGATGTGTTCTGTTATCATGCAGTCACTTACTGGGGCCTGATGTAACCTTAAACACCGAGGATAGTGCTGTCTCACAAAGAGTCTAATTAATGAATAGCAGCCATGAAGGAAGGCAAAGCAAGGGTGCATTTGCAGATGAATTTCAGGCACTAATCAAGTACTGTTCAAGTGCTTTGGTTTGTCTCCAAAAGGCTTGTTTGGCAAGAATTTAAGGCACCGCTTTGCTTCTTTTGTGTTTTTTTTCATCCGCCTTTGGTGTTTGTCTTTATATATCTGTGTAAATATTTAAGTGTTATGTGCAAATGTTGAATGTGTGAGGCCAAAGGGCCGCACATACTTCACAGAGAAGGTTGCGCCCCTAAATTGCTTCTCATTGAAATTGTTGTGTTTACTGGTTATAACATAATTACTACAATTTCTAGTTCTAAGTTAAAAACAAAGCTTAAATCTGATTCAGCAGCTATATCATAATGTTAGTGTGCTCTCAAAGTTTTGATCCACACAGTAAGTTGAGAAAGAGTAAATAAGAAAATGAGATACCTCAATTGGGCAATATAGCTGCTATTATTGTCGCATAATCTTTAGGCAGTTCAGAGCATAGAGCCTGATGTGCAAGGCTCGTGCTGTCTCTTCTAATCCTCTTTCATCAACATAATATTACAGCCCACAGGTAGTTAAGGAGGTGGAGCGCTTCAGTGTGATGTGTGGGTTGACTGCTGGATTAGGGAGGCTGGCTCATAAAAGATATTCTGATTAATTGTGTTTAGGGTGCAGGTGAGGGAAATGATAAATCTTTGATGAGGAATACTCGCTTTGCCCAGGCCACAACTTCTCAGCAGCTCGGATGGAGAGAACACACATTTCCAGTTTGACAACGTAACGTTTGTTATTCAGATTTCCAAACCACTGGCAAATTAAAAACCACTCCCTGTCCTGGTTCAGAACTAATAAAGTGATGCCTGTAAGACAGAGACTGCCATTTTCAGCTGATGATGTCATTTACGCTTGGAAAATGCGTCTCAGTAAAAGTCAAACTTGCTCACATATATGTCAAATAAAGGAATAGGGTTAGGGCTCAGGGCTAGGGTAGGGCTCACTTCTTTACTGCAATCTACTAACTAACAAACAAAGTGCTGTTGGAGTACATGTGTGTTGCTTACATGTTTTAATATGGAGGTGAGACAAATGCACCATATAATTTGTCCCCATACAAACCCCCCGTTACAGATGCAGTAAGATAACAGATCTCTTCCAATTACTAAAATCTAGATTTCTGTGTGTGAAACAATCATTTCCTATTTACTTTCAGTAGAACAAGCCTGTGAAAGACATCTGTGTTTCATCTCTCAATGGAAAGGCATGCTAGTACTGTTTTCCACCACACACACACACACACACACACACACACACACACACACACACACACACACACACACACACACACAAATACATACATACACACACACACCTGTGGCTGGAACACCAAGACACAACAGTCTGCAGCCTAACCGAGCCTGTTTCTGGCCAGAGGCGAGCTACCACTGGATAAGTCACTGACTCTTCGCGGGGCTAATACATTTCTAGTTCCTTTTATGTTGTTACACATCTAAAAACACTGCGAGAAGTATAGCTCCTGCAATCCTGGCTTGAGGCTGTACAAAGACTGTTTTCCATCGTGGATGGTCCAAAGTTGTAATTAGACCTTAACTGTCAGACCCTGTTATTCTGAAAGAAGTCATTAACAGCGTCATCAGGATCAGACAGTGCATTACACTGCAGCATATTTCACCTCACGTGCACAAGGATGAACTGTACAGTTGTATTTTACAGTGACAGATTTGACCAACAGAGTTTTACTGAACATATGTGCACATTCGCATCAATAAAAACTGAGAGAGGCTGGAATGGAATGAGTGATGCTGATGAGTATCCCTTCCTCTTTTCCTGCTTCCAGTACCAGCTCCAGAAGAGGTCTCCGTGGCGAGTCCTGTGCCGCCAGTGGCAACCGTGGATGGTGCTGCTCGCTGTTTTTTTTCTGATGGGTCTGGTGTCTTACATTGTTTACTGCCTGATGACTCTGGTCAACAACCCTCCACCTCCCACAGCCTTTAAGATGGCATCGGTCTCATTCGGTCTGCTGACACAGATCCTGCTGCTCAGGTAAGTTTTCAGTTCTTACTCTCTCCGTAAATTAAAAATTGTAAATGGTTACACATTTAAAAGAGCACAAGTTGATCTGAAATTAAATAATGCATTGGATTCCCAACATGAGCATCTACTCTTTGATTGGAAAAAGCACCATGTTGCTGATAAGTAATCAGATTACAAGGGCATGCAAAAAAATAAATAAAAATAAATCTTCCTGCCACTTTCTGAACCAGGAAGCAACAGCAATCCAAATATTGTGTTTTTCAATGACTCTTCAAACTTTGACAGCAGCTGCTCTGAACTGCTCACGGTCCCCACAGTGGATTGGAAGCGTGTTCTCCATGTGTCAGTCCTGTGGTATTTGTCCGCACTGAAATAAGGGAGCTCATTCCTACTTAACAAGGCTTGTAACTTTTTTCCCCCCCATTAGGCTCATTTACAAGGAATGCGGCTAGTAGGCTGGTAATTAATAAATGTAGTTACAATGGTAATGTGCCTCTGCTTCATTACGTTGTCGAAGCTGTTATCCCTGTTTGCAATGAACTGCTTTTGGCAGGAAATTGGCTCGTTTGCAAAACATTCTTCCGAGCACATCTCAGCAGGTTGTTTAAAAAGGTTTGAAACTGTCATGTTAACAAGTATAGCACTGTTATTTAGCGACCTTATCTTTTTTCATTGTGATTTTGTGGTACGTTTTTCAAACAGAAAGCATGATACCTGTGTTAGTCAGTTAATTAACAATACTGGAACTGCGTTGTCCGTGTGTTTGATGGTGTTTAATCTATTTCCGTGCTCCAGCATTACTGATCTATTATTCAGATCTTTAAAATACAGATGATTTGCACGTTACTGCTCTTATGTGGAATTCTTGTAATAGACAGTTTGCTTTTGGTCAATAGTGTGGTTATTGCTGGTACGGGATGAAGGGTGCTGGATGGCCTTATTAGGGTTGATAGACGTCACGGATGTCATGCCCCATGGTGCTCCGTGCTGCCTAAGACATGCCAGCCTCCTGCTGCCCCCTGTCAATGTACATTTCAGTCACTTTCACCCTGAGGGTGAGGGTCCCGGTAAAGACCAACCTCCTCATCTCCCACCAGTCCCTGAGAGGGTGGAGGCCAAGAAAAACAACAGATCGATCATTGTTTCAGATCCAAAATATATTAAGTAAGCAAAAGATTTAGGTTGATTGAATACAGAGGAGGGTGGGGACACCGTTAACACCGTTAACCATCCTCTCTGGTTTTCTCCATCATAGGGACATGATGTGTGTAAAAGAGTGGTGTTTGAAGATGGCGCACGTCATGTGATGCAACATATTATACGATGTTCAGGTCCAAAACTGGGGAGGTTGGAGATTCATGACAGGGCAGAGTATGTTGGGAGGGGATCTAGTGGGAGTTCTAGCTCCATGGAGTGGGGCCCAGCTCACTCCCAGTGTGGGCTCCTTTATGTTAGCCATACTTCATTAAATTTACAGCCAGTGTATTTTAAAATTGCCTCTTGATGGTTGCAGAGCAAACTCAATTTTATGAAATGTATGAAACTTTTAAATCACCATTATCATTAAAATTATTATTATTAGTAGTAGTATTAGAGGAAGAGGGCAGAGACGAAGACTCACTTTATAATTTGCCGTCTGCGGAGGAATTAAAGCTTTCTTCTTGTTTTCTGGTGAAAGGTCCTGCACAATCCGCTTCTTTGCTGCAGGTCTGTTATTCTGCATGTTCATAAAGTCACATGACATTTGTCAGGCTCAAAGTGCTTTTCAGAGTGCTGTCACACAAATATGCAACCTCTCCTTCCTTTAGTGCCACAGCAGCAGCCGGGTGCTGAGACAGTGCCCTGACCATCCAGCTCTGCACTGTGACTTTTTATATGCCACTGCCTGGAGGTTCAAAACTCTCATTATGCCGTGTTAGATTTATTAAAATAGATTATGGAAATGTTAATTAAGTCATTAATTACATTATTTTAGCAGCATTGACAGATAAGGGGATGCATGTGTATGTGTGATGGGGAGGGGGAGGGGTGTCGAGCTCCCTGGGTGGTTTGAAAAGATGTGATTGGTGACAAGGGACACCGTGGAGATGGCGTCTAACCGCCAGCGCTGACATGATACAAAGTGGCCTACGCTGCTCCGTCACCTCACCACTGTCCTCAGCAATTTGCAAATCTGCCTCAAGACATGTGGCTCCTTTTGCAGATTTCAGCGAACGAAACATATATTTTCAAGACGTTAGTATTAAAATTACATTAATACGCATTCAATTTAAAAAACAAAACAAAACAAAACACAACAACAGCATCAGGATAACACAGTTGTTGTGACATTTGAGCAAAGTCATCAAACAAAATTTCAAACAGTTCCCAAGGAAAGTGTACAATTGTAAGATGAATTACCCAGGAGCTGATACTATGGACTCTCTTATCTGTTGACAGTTCGGTTAACACGGAGCACAAGAAATGTGTTTTCCAATTCTCTCTGAGTTCAGCTTTTCTTTCTTCCATCAAACCTATATTAAGGGAGCGAAAATTGCTGTGATCACACTTGATAAGAACAAATGATAGATGTTGTAAACAAGCTGAATGCTTCAATTCTGATCCCGGCCATTGATTTTCCTCAGCAGCCAATTACTGTGTGGACTGAGGTTAGTCGTTGGATATGTCTCAGAGGAAAAGACTTTTGTTTCAGTTTACTTTCTACCGCGACGCTTCAACTCCGTTCTAAATGAAAATCTACTGTTAACCGTTATGTTAAGCAAGATGTCAGCATTGAACCTGATTCCTGGGGGCCTCCGTCCGTCTGCTAGGT
This sequence comes from Arothron firmamentum, assembly GCA_016586285.1. Taxonomy (NCBI): domain Eukaryota; kingdom Metazoa; phylum Chordata; class Actinopteri; order Tetraodontiformes; family Tetraodontidae; genus Arothron; species Arothron firmamentum. The sequence goes on along the minus strand of BJFM01000245.1, from coordinate 113,429 downwards.
GGCGTTCGAAGGCCAGTGTCTTTAAATTACTTTAGATTAGAGGAAATGATGTGGCATGCAGCCGTCAACTGCATCATGTCAACATCATCATGATGGGCTCCATAATGGGTCACATAATGGCGATGGCTGCAATGCATCAAAGTAAAAAAAACAAAAGAAAGCCACGGCAATCATTTGAGTGTTAGTTTGCTGTTTGCTTTTTGTTGGGTTTGTTTGTTCGTTTGTTTGTTTTAAGAATGCAAGGTTGTGCTGCTGTGATCAAGCACTGGCTGCTTCACATGATGCGATGGAAACATGCTAACGTCACATGATCTGGTAGATAGAGAAAGCGAGTATGCATCATACACTTTTCCCACTTGTTGAGCGCTAACTTTGTCTTTTCACAGATGTCTGTCCAGCTATCTCTGCAGTCGGTACAAGGCAGCCACACAGAACTCCATTACTGTTCGGGCCAGAGGCTGCGAGGAAAGTGGGATGAGTCCAGGCCGTTGGAATCACTCCGTGTTGTCATGTGATGCCTCATTGGTGGATCCGTACAGTGGAGTAAACCAAAGGAAAGCAGACGTGTGAGAGGAGTGTCTCGGTGTGTTGAACCGGTAACGCAAAATATTAAGTGTCAGAGTAAATCCTCCGACCCATTGCCCATAGGTTTTCTGCTTCCTTTAGGGCCTTCACACCCTAATCGTATTTTTTTTTTAAAAAAAAAAAAGGTTTCAAGGTGATCATGATGAAGTAATTGAAAACTTAAACATGAGTGTACTCAAGCTGGGAGAGTGGAAATCTATCTGAAATCACTCTCCTTCCTTCCTGATGTCCAAGCAACAACAGTGGGGTGTCTCTCTGATTAGTGTCACCTGTCTATATACATTTCATCTCATCCATTATGGCCGTATCATCCATCTTTCTTCTACTAATGGAATAACCTGACATGAAGTGGTGACAATGATGTTGCAAGAGCACCACAGATGAGAGTAAAGCTTCCCGGGGAGATACTGTTTCTGTAGGAACATTCATTATTACACAGATGTAAAACGTGCCGACAGGGGGTCTTTGAGTTGATTCTAGGGTTTTTTCCCCCCCCATTTTTTTGCAGCATATGTAACCTAATGGGTCCAATGATACCCAACCTTGAGTCAAAGTTTAAGATTCTATGACACAACCAAGTGCGTTGGGGAACGTTTGAAGGACATGACTGAGGTTTGACCTAATGTAAAGCTCTCACACACATTAGGGAGGCTGAAAAATGGGATCAGTCTGCTCTACTTCCTGAACTACAGAACATTTATCTGAATTGACATATTGTCTTCAGTGCCTGCTTTGTGAATGACTGTTTGCAAGTTAATGTAAGGCTTTGCATGACTAGTTTGGGTGGCTAAGCAGTTATTAGTATTAATGAGGATTAAAAATTCACAGAGTTGTGATGTCTGGTACAACACACCTTTACCACCACAGTTAAAAATCAGATGTGATGCTCCCTACCACCCAGCTCAGGAAAGCCCCACTGTGGTCTGTACTCCATATAAATTCATCCTCGAGTCTGTGTGTGTGATAAAGCTAGCTTTGCTAGCTTGCTGGATGGTCATGGACAGCATCCATCTTCTCTTAAACGCCATTTATTTCTAATCAGGGTCAAGAGGCAGAAATATCACTCACCTCAGGGCAGTCAACCTAGTGTGTGTGTGTGTGTGTGTGTGTGTGTGTGTGTGTGTGTGTGTGTGTGTGTGTGTGTGTGTGTGGGTGTGTGTGGGTGTGGGTGTGTGTGGGTGTGCGTGTGTGTGTGTTTTGGACTGTGGGAGAAAACTAGAGTACCTTGACAATAATAGTGTACAGCGTTGTGTATTAGGCTACAGTAAAGAAAATGGAAATTGTTACAAACTGGATAATAATTAAACATCCTGCTACAGGAGCTGTCTGTCCCTACTGTCCCACTATATTTTCATATTTAGTCCATATTTACAAAAATATGATGATGTTTGTTTGCCTATGTGTGTAATGCTAAGTTGAAAAATAAGTGTTTTAGGGAACTTTAGTAAGTGGCATTGAATTTTTACTCATTGTCATGCTATATATTGTTGGTTCTGTTTACTACTGGGTCGTACCTTAAATCTACACTTCTCCAAGTGTCCAATCAGGTATTCACAGAGACTGGAAAAGGAAACCAACCTGCTAACATCTCTCACTAACATCTCATAGTGAGATGCAGTGATGGCGGGAGTCTTTAGACCTCATTAGCATTTGGAGAGAAACCACGATACAGGCTAAACACGAATCCACCTGCTTCTACAAGATCGTACTTAAGAAATAAACCTGAAAGCACATTTTTCTGCACCTCCATAAACACCAGACTTCAACAGAGATCCTGTAGAAAAAAAAAAAAAAAACCAACTCAAGACAGTAACATGGAGAGACCTGCAGTTTCGTGTGTTCTGCATTTTTATTTTATTTCAAAGCTTGAATTTTCTATGCTCTTTTGTTGTTGTTCAGTGTTTTATACTTGTTCATACTAAATGTATATTTTAAGAACCACTGGCGGTTTTTTATAAATTTAAAAAGCTTTGTTGTAATAAACATTCTTGCACTGTCTGTGTATCATATTTTCATTTATTTACTGTTTCCAACTGCTCATGATTTTTCTACTCCATGCAAAAGCAATTTATTGGCTCACCCTTAACAAAATTTGCAACGTTTTCCTACAGTGCTGACATGCACTGATAAAAGTGTTGATATTTGCAGCAAAAATTAAAATGTCATACAAAACAAAATAATTAACATTGGAAACTGTCATGTCCTTTCAGACTAAGAGGAACATCGATTTTGGAACTCTTAACACTAACTTTACTCATTAATAAGAAAATTGTGTGTGTGTGTGTGTGTGTGTGTGTCTGTGTGTGTGTGTGTGTGTGTGTGTGTGTGTGTGTGTGTGTGTGTGTGTGTGTGTGTGTGTGTGTGTGTGTGTGTGTGTGTGTGTGTGTGTGTGTGTTTGTGTGTGAAGTGCTGTCATTTCACTTTTGGTTTTTCTCTTTAAATACAGAGGTCTTTGAACAAGACTTGTGAGTATGTGTAAACCTACATTTAATTAGAATTTAATTCTCCTTAAGTTCCTATTGTGACTCCAACATCACCAGTGCATGATGCTAACAGCAACTTTACTTCTCATTTCGTAATTGGGCAAATGAATGTTGACATCATCAACCCCATAATTAACCATAATGTCTTCAACGGTTCTTTACTGTGTCAGGCCTTCTGACGCAATCAGACCTTCCCGTTGACATCTTCAAAATATGTCAGATATTTTTCAGATCTGCAGAAGAAAGCTCGAAACCATCTCTCTCTTGGTGGGTGGAGAACCACCGTTGATGACGCAGGTCTTTGGAGGCAGGAACTGCATGTGCTGGAGGCATTGTTCATGCATAAAAGCTCCTGAAGGTCTGCTCTCTTATCCTGCTCTGTCTCTCTCAGGATTGTAGAGTTGTTGTTTTTTTTTTTTCTCCCAGTTTTCCCATGCATATTTGGTTCTGGGGGCTTAATGTGTGCATGCGGGGCCAGATGGACACTTTCATGAGCGCGTGAGTGTGGATTATTCTGCAGGCGACATCTGGGGCTCCACATGGTACAGCAAACTGTGGCGGGAGAGGCAGGTGGGCATGTTGGAGGGCACCCCTACGGTGGGCTCTGTCCAATCTCTTCGATGGGGCATCGGCACAAATGGCAGAACAAAAGGTTAGGAGCCAATCCCGCAAAAACAAATGCTCGCCTCAGTCCGCACAAACGTGGAGCTCATCCTCCTTTGTGAAAGCCATAACTCACCAGTGTCAAAGCAGAATGTGTGTGTTGCAGCATTGTTTGATTAGTGTATGGCCCAAGGGCAATGGACATAAATGAGAAGTAAAATGTCCCTCTAATGATTAATCATCTTCCACCTGAAGTACAGCTGCCCGTATCGGGAAGATGCCATTGTTTTATCACCATTCTGATACATCCTCTACCCTATTAGCCGGGGTGACAATCGAAGGACGTTATTTTAAACATTTATTGTAACTGTTGCAACAGCAGTAACTGTTTTCATGTTACAGCTATGGTCACAAAAAGAGAAGCTCACAATATTGTATCAGCTACTGTTTTTCTTGTTTCTTTTATTGCGGCAGGGCTAAACAGAAACTGGAGAAATGAAATTAGTTTAGTTGAAGAAATAGAGCCCGTGCTGAAGAAACAAAATGAAGTGGACCTGAAAAAAAAAAAAAGACAAGAGAGGAACTAAAAGGGAAACGAAAGGATTTACAGACAATGATGTTTATACATAACCATTCCAGAACATTCTCTGCTTTGGTTCATCACTTCCACAGTCAACAGAAAAGGACTGACTTTCCATTTATTTATACATATATGAGTATGAACAAAAACTCATATAGCGCCTTGGGATCGGTGGAAGAAAATGGATGGATGGATGGATGGATGGATGGAGTATGAGTAGATCCTAAATTTGGTCCACTTCTCATTCCATGACAACATTTAAGTTCAAATCAATGCAATGTAATGTCCTGCTACACATCCAGTAAAACACTTCCTCCGTTGTAAAACTAATGAAATGAGGTGTACAAGTTCTGCCTTGGAAAAATTAGGCTATTTTATGAACAATAGTCCCCAGTAGTTGACAAAAAAAGAAGCGAAAGAAAATCACCAATCCCTGTGAACTCCGCTAGCATGCATCAGAATCGGAAGCTGGCGCAGAAATAATGCCTTTTCCTACAAAAAAAAAACAGATAATGTATAAACATGTGGTAAATAAACTAAAGGGATAGAGTGGGATAGAAGGGGCTCCGTGAAAATAGAGCTCTTTCCAATCAAGGGAGGTGAACCTCCCAACCTGTGCTCTCTGAGCTCCAGTGGACCAGGCCTGCGGTGCTTTCAGACCACCTGTGAACAAGATATTAGCTTTGAAACCCCAACACGGAGATGTGAGTTGATGTATCGCTGTTGCCGAACGTCCTGGGCTGCGAGTCCATCTGCTCTGGAGCTGGCTACCTGTTGAGGAGGCTGGCCTTTACGAGCAGTCTCTGTTTCCGGGCGCTTCGGATGAGACGTCAAGACCGATTCTGTACGTCTTCGCGACTGACCGCAGGTTTTCTCTCCTCTGCGTGTCCCCGCATTTGTTCCTTCATGCGATCAGGGCTGATGTTAGTTCTGCCCCATGATAAAATCACACATGACCCTGAGATCACCTCCGAAGGACGAGGGCTGCTGCGAGTCTGGGAATCTTCTGGCCGGGCTTGACTTGAAGAAATTAAGTGAATTACCAGCTGCCTTGTGCAAACTCACAGGATGCAGGGTGGCATGAGCACGCCATTACACCAATGATAAGGATATCTGCGTGGCCTCGTGTTAAAGGAATTACACATAGCATCCAGAGCTGTTAAGAGACCCTGACAGTTCTGCGCATGCCGACATTTTGGTGCAGCGTTAAAACGTGTGTGACTGCAGAATCGGCTCGGCTGCAACTCAGCCCGAGTCGAGTCAAGATGGCACTCCGCTGTTAGTTTGCTGAGAAGTAAAAAAAAACAAAACAAACATAACAGAGGCGAAGTGGAATCTCTATTGTGATGCAAGGTTATCCCTCGATGATACAGCAACGCAGATAGCGTCGTCGCATGAATTAAGAATGACGTCATCAAAGCTTATTTAAAGCAATGGCCTCAAATCCTGACATACCTTAGTGCCTCCCAAACTGAATTCATAACCAACATTTCTCTGTAAACACAAGATTATATGTCCCATGTATAAATACAAATCAAAGCTAAATTGTACTCCTCTAATGTTGGATATAAACCGGTGTTAAGGCTCGCTCAGGAAGCCAGGAGGAAATGTCAGCCTTAATATGAGGCACTTGGCCGAGGAGTCTGATAACTTTGTCTTCCACCTGTAATCTGATGCAGCACAGAGAGAAGGGCTCCCCCCACCCCCCTTTTTACCCCCAGGGGGGTGATTTATGATTGAGGACATGCTAATAAAAATATCAAAACAATCTGGGCTCTGCTGGGGGAGATACCGGGGCCCTGCGTACATCATGCTCGACAGGGAAAGGCCTGCTCCGCGATATTTTGATCGTATGGATGCCCCGTCGTCCCGCTTTCTTGAATTGAATATGCAGCTGTTTTTTTTTGGGGGGGGGGGG
>BJFM01000245.1:92475-107239 GCA_016586285.1 Arothron firmamentum | reverse complement strand
GGGGGGGGGGGGGGCGCCGCCGCCGCTCACACAAGGTGACATTTGTGTGAACACGTGCGGCTTTTAGCCCGATAGGTGAACCGTCTTGAAATCCTGATCCCAAAGGAGCCAGGAGTGTTTTTCTTTCATTAAAGCTCCATGATGAAGCTCATATGAGTTAAATGCCTTTTTAATTTGGATATTTATTATGGTGGCGCGCGCAGTCACGGAGGACTGAGAAACACACCGCTGTTACTAAACACCGCTATTCAAATCAGCTTATTTCTCACTCCCGATGACTCCAGATATAGCTCTCAGTTTTCCTGCACAAGGTTTCATTGCTCTTTGTTACATTTGTGACGGTGACCCTCAAGAATTTGTGGCCTTTCAGGGGCATCGCTTAGGCAGCTGTATACGTCTATAAAACCTGATTTTTCTTTTCTTTTTTTTTTTTTTTTTTGTACATTTCTATTCACATTTATAAAACCTCAAACTCTGTGACTTGAACTTTTAGGTATACACACGACTGAGAATTCATTTTCTGAAAGTGTATTTCGTGGGTTTTGAGAGTGGCTCTGAATACGTACAGAAAAACATTCTTTAAAGATAAATTCCCTCCAACATAAGTCACTGCACCGTGACACTAGTGAAGTCAGACTTGTATAAATGTCAAGAGAGATGTGTCCTCCTTTTGTTCTCCACAGATTTGCCAGCAGCTCATTTCCTCCAGGAACACATTAACAAAGCAGTTAATTCTATCATTAATTAAAAGGAATCACAATTCAGTGAACTCTTCAAATTAATCTATTGAGATTTGCTCACACAGACTGTGAACATTCTATTTTCTTTGTCTCATCAGAGAAAATAGAATGGAGTGGCATGTTCTTTCCTTTTTTTCTCGTGTCATTTCCGTTGATAATGTGCAGCTCTGTCGGTAAAGCATATCCTCAGCTGTGCCAGGTTTTCGCTCTTTGAATGCAAAGAAAGCCTCGCGTGCAATAGATAAGTCCGGTCGCAACAAACAGCAAAGCACCAATTAAAGTGTAGTTTGAAAACAATTAATAACCAGTAATACTTATTCATGATTTTAATTTGAGTTATTTTAGGGACAGTATACACTCCTTCTAACATCTGGGCTAAATTTCACCTTAAAGTTACCTAGCGTAGTCTCTGTGGAGCCTGTATTTTAGCTAATAAACACAATTTGGATGCTTGGCCAAGCCGAACTTCTTTATTACAGCTGGAACAGTGAACATTCACAGTTTATCATCACAGACTTTATGTGATCAGCTAAAGGGGGATGACGCTATTTTGTCTTCATTTTGAGAAGACTTTGTCCATCTTTGGACTCGGTGTAAACAGTTTAGTAGAATACATTCAAACTGACAACATCTTTTGTGGTTGTAGGTTCACAATTTTTAAGGTAGCATGCTTACTGAGTGTGGGGTTTTGCCGTGGGACCTATTTCTCTCTGTCTTTCTTCTTTTTTTTGGAATGTGTTCTTCACACACATGTAAAGTGTCTTGAGATAACTGTTATGATTTGCCACTTAAAATAAAACTGAATTGAATTGAACAGCTGTAGATTACATTGATTACAACTGCCGATGACCCAATTTACACGTTTCTACATTTGTAGAGTTAAAAAGCCACTGTTTCCTTACATTTCTGACACTTTCTGTGAATAATACAGCAAAATAATTCCATAACACCCCCGAAATGTCTTGGCCGTTGGCCCACATGGAGCTGTTTATCTTCTCTGTGTCTGTAGTGGGGTTATAAATACTCTAGGCTTGGCGTCTCTGCAGCATTGAGCTACTTGGAGGGTGATAAGGTGCTAATTAGCAACCGTTAACAGGGGGGGAACTACAGCTACAAAATGAAGCACATCTCCCTGTTGCCACTGAATGTTCCTCTGATGATCCTTCCTCCTTGGCAGTAGACTTGAGAGATGTCCCTTATTAACACTGTGTACAAGAAACCGTCGTCTTCCTTTCTTCCAGACAAGCCAGGTCTGACAAATTAAGGGTAGACAGTCATTAGATTAAGATAAGAACTTATCTTTTATCTCTTGCGTTTCTCTTCCCTCCCGTCTCTTTCATTCCTCCTCTCTTCCTCCAATCACTGTGCGATTGTTAAAGTAATTGGGATGTTATGTGACCAGAAAGGCCAGAGAAGTTTTTAACCCTGTCATGGACCAACCTCTCATGTCTGAGGAATAGGTCGCGAAAGGTGCAGCTGGAGCCGATGTAAGGTCTCATTTACGGGAATCTCGATGTTTCGTCGTCCGTAGACCGGGTGCGTTTTTCAGCAGGTACATGCGCGAGGAGCTGGGGAAATGACTTCTGTGGGCTGTCAGGGGTTATTAAAGCATAAAGTGCATTTCTGGGGTCACCGGGCAAGACTGCCGCGGTGTCTTCATCTCCGAGTATATCATTTAAGGAACGTTCAACCGGGTTTCTTTGCATGGCTCCTGAAAGCTATCTCAGATGACCTTTGAAAGTTAATCACAGTCATGCTCCGTTCAACCAGTTTGAAGAGAGCCAAATTAAAAAAAAAAAAAAAAAGAAAAAACAAGGAAGAACCTCGCTGTGATATAATCCAGACAGGATAATTAGGGTTGAAAAAAGCTCACCATCACATATTTTCTTTCTATTTTTTAAATGCTGTGTAGAAATTTGACTCTTCTCTCTGTTGCCTTGCTACATTTGTGTGTTATTAATAACCAAGGATAGATGCACAGCACAGAGCAGTATGATTAGAGCATGCAGACTTATTACTCCTCAAAATAGAACATATAAATGACCTAAAATAAATGAGTTTGACCCTCATGGCAGCAACCGGTTCCTTTACTTGATACCGATGTTTATAATCCTTTGTTTTAAAGGTCACGGAGGCGACTTGTTCATATGTAGACATTTCTTTGAAACACTAATTGTGTGTGCATTTTTGACCACTTTGTCAGACAACTCCACACTAAAGGGCGAGATTTCAGAGGAGTGTATGCTCCTTGTTTATCCCGCGATCAAGATAACAAGGATGAGCCTGCGGAATAACGAAGGCCACAGCTGATGCAGAAAATACTGTATTTTCCATTTTAATGGTGTTTAAGCATGGAGGCGAGAGGAGAGATGGCTTAAAAAATGTAACTAAAGGATTGGATTCAGTTGGATCCAAATGGCAAGGGTAGCTGTTGGGCATGATGGCGTCTCTTTGATGTGAGCTATAACTAGCTGTAAGCTCAGTGTGGACGCATCATGGCTGCATCCTGACTGATGTGGGTATTCCACTTAGATGAGGGCCACTTTGTCATGTGAGCCAGCTGTACCTTTAATTTCAAATTCTCTAATGTCTCAGATGGGAGGACATTAAAGGGCCGCTTCATTAATGTATTGTAATGTTTGCCCACGACTGTGTGACTTGGACTGTCATCTTTTGGAATTTCATCATATTCATCACCGCTCTGCATAATGGAATGAGATATTATTTACATAAAGGATCAAAATTGCCAGAAGAGAGCATTAATTATTGAAAACCTAACAGAATCAAAAGAGCAGCTTTTTACTCTTCCGAGTTTGTTGTCTGCGCAGACTGAAAGCCACTTGGTACCAGTAAACACAATTATCTCATTTATTTAAAAAAAAAAAAAGAAAGGAAAAAAAAGCAAAAACATCGCAGGCGGTTTGGAATGAGAACATGCTAGACACAAAGGCCACCGCGTCCACTGTCTTCGCATGGGGCTGGAATGCATCCCAGCCTTGTTTGTCAGGCTGCAGATGTGAGGAATATGCATCACCCCGGCCAGTGCTAAGGGGGGGGGCTGAGGTCGACGCTACCGAAAACAAAGCAAACAAAGCACTTCAGTCGGCGCAAGGCCCCGTTAATGTCACGTCCATCCAGGTTAAACATTTCTTCTTTAGTCGTACCAAAACGCGATGAAGAATTCTTTGAAATGTGATCATCACGATGTCACAGGGAAGCGACACGGCTAATGCGCGGTTTGTTTTCGTTTTGATGTCTTTTGCCTTGTTCTCTTCAGAGGTATTTCCAAACACCTCGCCTCACGAGACGACAGTCCGGGTTCAAATCCCCCCCCAACCCCCACCCCGTACTGATTTAGGTTTGAATGTGACTGAAAACTTGTTCTGCGATGAGTTGGTGGCTAGAGGATGGATAGAATATTAGATTGATGGATGGATGGATGGATGGATGGAGTGTGAGCACCTCACAGGCGATGCCCACACTGTTTTTGTTTTCATGTTATACGACAGGCTGTTGCTAAGGTAGACTGAGTGGTCAGCTCATGTTCCACAGAGGCCACCAGGAACAAAGAGATGACATGTCTAACAGCACACAGATCTGTCACATTTATTGCTTTCAATATAGTCGTTCCAGTTCCGTGATACCGAAGTCATTTGCAGCCAAACAGTCGCCAAACTCACAAAAGCTGATACCTGATTTGCAGCAGCACTTCTTAGAAGCCCATTTGGACATCAGTAATTATTTAATTATTATGCACTTTCCTCTTGGGGTTCATTAAAATTTCATCTTCTCTTATCTGCTTCAATCATCACAATCTAAAAGTCTGTTTGAAAATGTTGTAAGCTCCTCTTCATCTGATGCTGTTAAATGTGCCGATTGCATGCTCAATACAGAGCCTTTACATTTCCTCAAACTAGTCCTTTGCTGCCTTTTTGAAGGTTTTTCCACTGCGCAGACATTTATTTAAATGGATGGATAATGAAGTTAGTTTTATGGCACTGCCCCGCCGTGCACAGGCGCATCATTAGCGCGGCCCACGTGATTGGGAAGGATTAGAAAACGCATACGGGTACAGTTTACCGTACCTTCGTCATCCATAGCGTGATCCCCTAAAACTGCCAAATGAGTGGAAGGGTGAATTCATGAGGGCCTTCTGTAACAGGCTGGCACGCTCAGGCACCGCCTGTGGACCCTTAAAGGCTGCAGAAGCTGGGCTTGGCGTTGCTTTTGGCAGCTTCTGTGCTCTTTCACACTGCATATTCTTCCTAAAAAAAAAAAAATAATAATAATAAAGTTTTAACTAACTGGTCTTACCGTTCTTTTATAAATGAGGAACCCTTTGGCATAAATAGATCTACATGTTCATTTGGTATATTAAGAGAGACACACAGTTAAAGAGTGTTCATTACAATTGTAAATTTTTGCCCTCGGGCCCTTAGCCCCGCGCTAGATTACATGAGGTCTATGCTCACGGACAGCGTCTGGCATCTGATTGAGGGTCCAGTGCAACTAATTAATTTCATTAGAAAGTGAAGTCATCTTCTAGCAGGAATTAATATTTGGAGCGTCATGTTGCTAATTTATTTAGAGATTTAATTAGCTCAGAGAAGAAACGTTGCTTGGGCAAGAGGACTTTTTAATTATCAGCTTGGATAGATTTGAAAATGTTGATGCCTAAGGGTTGAGTTAATTAAAACCTGCATTATTTTAACTTTAATTAGTTCCCATCTTTGTTTTTCTTCACCATATGGCCATGTCCTGTAGTCAAATTTAGTTAATTAAGCTAATTAAGCTAATCATTTTAATTACTCAAGACAATGTGATTGGATAGAGAATGACTGCAAGTTTATAGCCAAGTACTTGTTTTTCATTAAGTTGAAGGGACAGAGTTATTTCTGATTGCAGTTGGCAAGCGTGGCAGAATAGTTTGAGAATGAGACAGCCTCTGAGATATTAAGGCTGAAGTCTAATTGCATTCCTGGACAAAATATTAAAAAAAAAAAAATAAGAAAATGTTCCCACCAGCACAACACTTTCAGTGGAGAAATAGCTTTAGTGCACCATCCTTAAACGAATGCTGGCCCCTTGTCCTCCATCATATGAAATAATGTCCAAGTTTTTCCATGTTGAAGGAGCCTCGATGTCACAAAGGAACGTGTCCACGACCACCAGCTGGTGGGACACACTTTGTACTGGCTGTGTGGGATAGCTGAGGCGCGGGTGCGTTGGAGCTGCGAGCAGATGTGCACGCCAGAGTAAGTGTGCATGAAAAGCTGGGACCATCCAGAAGCCAGGTCTATCCAACAGATGCAGACGCTAAACTCAATAACGAAATATTACTGGGAGACATCATGTCCGTGGTTTCCATCATTGTTAAAAGATTTGACTCTGTGTGTGTGTGTGTGTGTGTATGTGTGTGTGTGTGTGTACCCCCACTTAGGTAATTTGTTTTCATGTATAATCCTATTGTTCACTATTAAATTAAACCAACTGGTCATTTCAGTTTGGAGCCTATAAATAAAGTGCTTGCTGTGTGTGTGTATTGGGTGTGTGTGTGTGTGTGCGGGATGTCTCATGTGATTAGAATGGAAGCACTTAATAATTTGTAGTGCAAAAAGGTGACCTTCAGTGTCAAGTGACCTCGACCGTCCGCCTCATATTGGTGCAGCAATATTCCTAATGTCCGCTCCTAAAGTATTTTAACAATCCAGATTCACGTCCACTCCCGAGATTGTTTGAAACGAGAGTCGCTGCGTGTTTGGGTGGCGTACTTGACCGCGCTGGAAGTGTTTACAAGTTCAAGAGCTGTAATGTTGTGCAAATGGTGTGTGTGTGTGTGTGAAGGCCTGTGTTTCCACCAGCATCAGAGTCCTCCCGCCAGTCTTCTCGAAAATTGCACTGTACATAAAAACACGGTATGACATCACAGTTATATACGACAGGTACTAATACTTCCCAGATCAGTTTAGAGCTGACTCCATTTCAGCTGACCTACAGACCTGGATGAAGACGCTGGTCTCATCTCATCTGTGTCCCGAGTCTCGTGGCACCCAAGTGAAGCGGATACAAGCGCTACAGATTTGAGCCGCTCAAACTAAAGCGTTGGTGTCGAGGTTGGATTCATTTGAATTAAATATCTAATCAATCGTATTTTGGAGTGAGAATTTTATCACATTTTTACCAGGTAAATGGTTGGCATACTAGTGACGTTGGACAGTCTTGTCGCTGGTTTTTGTCCATGGTGAAGTAACACCAAAAAGCTGCTTTGGATTTTTTCCTCCTCCTTCTTCTTCTTCTTCTGACCATTGTTACGTGGACTAGAGTGAAAAAGCCAAAGGCTAAAGGCAGATAAAAATGTTAATCTCAAACAAACTATGTAGCAGCAGAAGTTGTAATTTGTCTGAAATACAATGGCGCTAATCACAAAAAACACACACAAAAGGCTTTGTGTCCTGCTCAAAGATGGAATTTAACCACTATAATATTGAATGATTGCACATTTGATATCTACTTCTGTTTTTTAAAAAAAACCTTTACAGAAAAGACCTTTACAGAAGTTCAATGTCTCTTTAAACTGTGGGTAGTTTCATATCAGATCTAATGATGCAGGGGGAAAAAAAAAAAAGATTAGAGTTTTGCCCTGGTCCTGCCCACTGTCAGATATACAGTAAGCCCCTCTGCTGGCCAAGGAGAGCTCAGTGAGAAGCAGCTTAATAGATTTAGATGAAAGAAGCAAATCATGGAAGCCTGGACCAGTAGAGAGTTAGAGCATCTGCTCAAAGGCCACCTCCCCATGCCCGGATCAGCATCTCCAGAAGACGTCAGGCAGGCACGGGGCCTCCATCTCTTCATCTCCACACTAATTCCTGTGCCCCTGCCACACACAGGCTAATTAAGGCCATGCATTTATTTATGACTGAGCTCATTAAACAGCGAAAAAGATGGTCGCAGCTCTGAAAACACATTAGTCCCCGAGGAAACTGCCTGTGAAGTCGCTCCCCTCAGGCCCCTTCAGGTCACAGATTCTGAATCTTTTTGACATATAAAGAAAAAGCAAACTATAATGCCTTAAAAAATCTGCTTTGAGGCAATGGAGTGATGGTTCAGGACATTCTTCAGGGTATATTTGGAGCTGCTTGAACTGGTCCCATAATTACATGTATAGGTCATCGACTGGAGGATGAGCAGATTTTTCACCATCAGGTCTTGTGTTTTGCATTTTTGTCTGGGGGTATTTGGGGAAATAGCTGTTCTTTGCATGCATGATGTCCACCCTTTAATAAAATAAGACAACTGCAGCAAAAAAGACATTACACTTCAGGCAAGAAGTAATGATTATGGGATGGAACACAGATGAACATGAAATGCCCCAGATCTCAATCACGATCCAGCCACACCACCACCAGATTTGGTATTCAGTTAAGACTTGGGCAGCGATGATATCCTTTAGGTATGTTTTCTGTGCTGTGTGTGTGTTTGTGTGTGTGTGTGTGTGTGTGTGTGTGTGTGTGTGTGTGTGTGTGTGTGTGTGTGTGTGTGCCAACAGAAAAATCTTCCACATAACCTGCCTTGTAATTGCAAAATTGCAAAGGCAATTTATCCAGACACACTGCAGCTAATGCTAATAACAAACGACAGCATTTGGTGCACTTTCTTCAAAGTCTACATATAAAGACGGACATGACAGCTTCTCTAAAGTGGCTCCTGTCATTTTTTGTTGTCACTCTTTTTGTTTTATTAATTCTGCATTTGTGACATGGGAACAGTGTGATTGTGATTGAATGCATCAATACATGATGTGCACTTCAGTAAGGTGTAACATGACTTCAGATAATACCGTGTGATATCTGAAGGAAAATGTTCAGAATTGTCAGATTTAATCCTTTTCAATTCCAATTTACAATGGCAATGACTGGATCTCACTAGAACAATATAGTTTTCAACAGATTTGGTAAATGAAAGTAAAAACAGTCTTAGGTGTACTGCACTGACTTCAGTGAAAAGAGTTCAATTCACTTGCTATAGTTCCAAATATTTTATATTATATATATACTTTTTGGCTGTCTTGGGTTTATTATTTATCCGCAATGGGATCTAATATTGTAAAGACATTGACATCGGCACTTTAGAAAGAGTCTGAGAGCTCGGGAAACTCCTCAGTCTCCCTCTAATGTAGTTTATGTTTTCCTTGTAACAGCATTTTACTGTAAAAGCAGCAGTTGTTTTGATGCAAGAAACATAGGCTTGGATTACGCATGCAGAACATCTACAGTGTGTACTCTAAAGGGACTTGTGAGGGAACATTTGCAGTGTTTATTATTGAAAACTTTGGAGCTCTTTGATAAAACACTATTTAAAATGAAGCCATGGAGCTATTTTGATGTAATCCATGTTCCTGGTTGGAAATCGTAACGATTATTGACATGCCAATTATTTGTCAAAATGCCGCGCTAACTACTCATTAAGCCGTAAATCCAGTTTAGGACACTGATCATTTAATTTTTATACTTTTAAAAGCTAGCAAGTGGCTCATTATAAGTGAGTTTGTGAAGCTGTAGACAAAGAGAGTCAGAAATCCATCCATTTGGTGGTTTACCCTTCAATGGCTGATAAACAGCAGCATTTGGTGACCTTTTGGGGTTCTTAAGGGGGATTTAACCCCCTGCTTGGTGCTGCACCACGCTGGCGGCTCCAGCAGACACGAACCTGACGGGCCCCGGAACTCGGAGGGGACTCGGCTTGTGTCGCAGGACGGCCATGCAAAGCTGGAGGTAGCGACCGCGAACACAAACTGAATTGGTCATTCAGGCACACACGTGCGTGCGTGCGTGCGTGCGTGTGTGCGTGGGCGTGCTTCAGAGAATGAGGTAGTGTGGTGGGGAACTCACCCTGGGTCTCAGCGTAAGATGCTTTCAACAGCAGACAAACTGGTTGAGCACTTACTGTGAGAGGAGGCTCTGAGTGTTTTAAGCACTCACTAGACTTAATGCATTGTTATTGTTACATTCTTAAGGAGAATGATGTAAAATGGAACAAGTAAATGCTTTTCGAACCATTTAAAGGAAAGATGTTTGTGTGTGTGTGTGTGTGTGTGTGTGTGTGTGTGTGTGTGTGTGTGTGTGTGTGTGTGTGTGTGTGTGTGTGTGTTTTCTCCTTCACATGCCCTATAGTGAGGACCAGGATGTGCAGTTTACCTGCAAAGTAAGCACATTACTGGGAGGTGAGGACAGTGTGCTCTGGTCCTCACATTCAAACGTCTGCTCAAGAGTTAACACTCGGTTTTTACAGCTTCGAGTTGGGTTTCCCTGCAAGGGACAGAGGAACCTCCGCCACACCATGCAGGGTCCAGATCCAGCAGAGCATTGTTTTCACCAAGGACACTGGGATCTAAGACAAAAACAGTTATCAAACTGATAGACACAAAGATATATATATATATATATATATATATATATATATATATATATATATATATATATAGAGAGAGAGAGAGAGAGAGAGAGAGAGAGAGAGAGAGAGAGAGAGACTTGTGCTTTTGGTATTTATGTCATTTTTTCAAAATGCTACCTTATAAAAGCAATGTGAGGCCTGATAACATGTTAATAATCTCTTTTAGAGACTTGCTATCTCGCTTGAGAGATAAAGTCATTCCTTTTCTTCTGTTTATATCAAGTTAATTATGTAATAACTTCAATAGAAACTGATTAACCATTCACATCTAATAATGATGATGATGATGATGATTTAGAATAACAATGTATTATGATTATTCTTGTTGTTGTTATTATAAAGGAGGAAAGAGAAAAATGGCAGTTAATGTTATCCAAAAATGAAAGTTATATGAGAAAAAATTCTCGCAGAGCATCCTGATTTTAGTATCCACTAAGTCGCTTTAAGACAAGGAGAGGCTTTTTTTTTTTTTTTCCCCTGCTTTATGAGTGCATTTCAGGGCGTAAAGTGAGCCTCTTTGCATGAGTAGGCAAGCCTTTCAACAGTGAAAAGCAAAGCTTTAACGGCGCTCCTTGCACTGGAGTTGGAAGCATACATAATGGAGAGGATAGAGTTACCTGCTACTTTAGGCCAAACATGACTGCCAATAATTGCCTCACCGATATTTGCATAAGTAACCGAACACCCGGCACTAGCACAATTTTAGGTTGTTTGTCGGTCTCACGGTGGGATAAAGCAGGACAATTATCAACCACATTTCACACCATTATGGTGTTTTTAAAGGGTGTCAGCCTTTATCGGAGCTCCAGATCTGTCCTACCGAATGCCAAAGCATGTAGCAGTAACTGTACGCCAGGCTACGCTAATCCATCATTTGACTTCAACACGGTTCATTTAGAGAGTTAATGTAAAACACTGATAATGTCCCATGATGTGCTTGATAGTCTGAGGAAAAATGGACAAGATCAGGAGATGCGCCACTTTCCCAATTTCTGTCCAAATGGGATAAATAGTTTATGAGCTGTACAAGTGAACAAAGGAACAAACAAAACCCACTGGACCTAATCAGTGTAATTACAGAAATGGTAGAATCCGGTGCTGAGATCCAAGAAAACAGATGGATGGATGAACTAGAGGAAAAGCAAATGATCAAATCAAATTTTAATAGTGCTATGGAGGAAGTTTGGGATAGCATTTATTAATTTTAGACGCAATTGTGAAACAGGTATTTTATCAGCTTGGTTATGGCGCAAATGTTGGAGTTGACACACGACTAAATCATTGGAGGCTAATCTAATTTTAGCAGAGCAGTACTTGGTTTTACTAAAACCAAGTACACAAATTCTTGTTTTCTGTTTTATACCAGGAGCAATACATAGTAAAATTATATTGCAAGCATCAATCCCAGAAAATTGTACTTTGTTTTTATTAATTTCAGTAACTTTTGTTTTTTTCTATCTGAATAGAAAATAAATCAATGATCCGATGTAGCATGTAATCTGCATTACTATAAATAAACTGAGATAAAATTATTTATTTGATTTGATTTCCTCATATGCTGATATAGACTAACATTCCATCACAGCAAAATCTGTTCTGATTCATAAATAACTAATGAATGATATTTGGCCTAAAAAATACATTCAAGTAAATATGTGGAAAAAATAAATAAATACAACCCCCCCCCCCCCCAAAAAAAATAAAAAAAATAAAAAAAATCAACTTTTAAAGTGGTTTGAAGCATCGATGTCGCAAACTTTCTACCATCAGCACCCCGATCCTGATTTCCATATCATTTCCATACATCTACAGCCTTCTGGGAAATTATTTGTAGTACGATTCTCTTTTGTATTGGGCTACTAACAGATGGTGTGACATTACATGTTCTGTCTTTGTGGCCTTTTTTTTTTTTTTTTGAAGGAACCCATCAAACACGGGGGATCTGTTGCACTTCAGAGTGAAGAGAAGACCATCCAGCTACTCTGTGCAAATTAGACATGAATTATTTTCCAATAACTGTCCAGTCTTTCCATGTTCTACCACTTGCTAAGTCACTTTTGATGCATCCCTATATGACTAGTAACA
The DNA here is from genome assembly GCA_016586285.1 of Arothron firmamentum. Classification (NCBI taxonomy): domain Eukaryota; kingdom Metazoa; phylum Chordata; class Actinopteri; order Tetraodontiformes; family Tetraodontidae; genus Arothron; species Arothron firmamentum. The sequence continues at coordinate 94,964 of BJFM01000245.1, read as the reverse complement.
TATAATATGTCAGAACATGAAAGAGAATTTAATTAGTCTGTGAATGTGATCATTTGTTCCCCCTCTAATAATCCCCCCCCCCCCACCCCCCCACCCCATCACTCAGAGATTAAGGCTAATTTAAAATGTATGGCAAAATTAAGTAGTAAAGTAATTACAAATAAATACAAGGTGGCTAATCAAGAGCAATCGGGTTGCGGTGCATCGGCGGCCTCCCCTCAGAGAGCAGGACGGAGTTGCAGTAGTGTGAAAGTGATTTCCCTCAGGCAAACCTTGGATATTGCCAGTCCTCACTGTGCTTTAGCACTTTAAAGACAAACTTTCAAACATGCGGAATATGCACACGTGATTTAATTAAAAAAAAAAAAAAAAAAAAACAACATTTAGTAGTCCTGAGCTTCTGGATACCTTCAGTGACGTAGCAGAAGTGCGTGGTTGTCACGTGTGCAGCTTATGTTTGCCTGCATGTGTGCGTGCGTAAACAGCTTAATGGAATCAAGAGGATTTCATAATGGGAGCATCCAGTGAGGCACTGACGAGAGCTCGATTACTGAGATGACTTAAAAGCAAAATCAACTTAAAGGATAATTTGTTTTCTAAAAGCTGATACTTACAGGCTTCATTGGTCTGAGAGGCGTTTTAGGCAGGTAAACAACAGGCGACAAATCAATTGCGTCGATGATCCCCTTCATATCGCTGTGGCTGTAAAATATTTCATAAGTCAAATCGTCCTAAAAGTCCTTAAATCAAAGCATTGGTTAAGCTAAATGAGGATGATGCACTCTGGAGTATTTTGCAGCCATTTCAGTATTAACTGAACACATTTTGATGATGTTTGTAAGGCTGTAAACAGAAATATCAGTTTTTAATGCCTCGGACATCCTGCAGCCAAAGCTCCATTAAAAAAAAAAAAAGCCTTAATTACTTGACGACACTTGATCAGTTTACTTTGAGTCTACTTTCTGTCATGGTTTGTCTTCATTTTGGGTACGCACCCTGGCCAAAAAAGTTGCAAGAAATACAGATCACCTGTGCCTGTCAGACAGAAGTGACATCGGTATAATGTGAAGCGTTTGTGTGTTTGTGTGTAATTACAGAATGAATCTTTCTCCATTAGTCCATGGGCAACTTAAAGATTGAAACTAGGATGCTGTTTATATTCATATGAAATCAGACGGGCAAAAATAAATTACAAAGTCTAACATTTTGCCTCTAATGTGGCCTGATCTGAACACGCATTCACAATAGATCCATTTCTTCTAGCATTGTTTTTCAAAAAGGAAACGCACTTCTTAAAGCGCCGTATTGTTTGGTGATGGTGCGGGCTCACGTGGGTGCCCAGACCGCGTAGATAAGTGCATCAGCCATTACCTAGACCTATTAGGTCTTGCAAGGACTTCAAACACCAATTTGTTCTGCAAATAGCCCATTCAATTTGTGGCTGCCAGAGAGAGACACCTCGCTCCCTCTCTGCAGTAATTGAATCTTCAAAGCGACATTTTCCTCCATTTCTGTCAGGTATTAGCGTGATGAATAGCAAACGGTCATTTGAACAAAAGGAGAGGATACATGTTTATCCATTTCCAGTGAGACACTCATTATGTGGCTTGATGATTGGCAAGATGGAAATTCAATGGCAGCCCTACAGGATCCTCAGCAGAGGACTTTAAAGGGTAAATACAGATGAGGCATTGACTGAATATTACCAATTGCATTAAGAGGAAAAATTACTTTTCCAACGGGGTGCTGAAAAATGAAATTCTGACATTTAAAAAGCTGAATGTATACATTTCACATTTTCCTCAAAAACAACTTAAATAAAAAAATCTTAAAAAGTCATGGCAGCTCTACTTCCTAAAGCGTTAAGAATGAATTTAAGGAGGCTTTTAAATTAATCTTCCTTTTTTATTATTTAAATACACCGTATTGGAGCAAATGTCTCAGAAAATATCACAAATAAATTTTCTCTTTCATTCAGCAATAATATGTTGGTGATGGTCGATGCTCTATGATCGACTATAAGCAAGGTTCTTTAGCGCTGGGGGGGAGGAAGCCGAGTGCAGACAGGGTCAGATGTACTCTAGCCACGCCAGGACAACATTTACATGCATACTGTACATACATTGTAGTTTTACAAATACACCAAGAGTGTTCATGATTTATTTTCCACAAAAGTCCCCCCATATATTGTATATACTGTAAGTGTGTGTATATATATTTTCTACACACACACACACACACACACACACACACACACACACACGTATAATATACATATGTGTATGTGACCAAAAGAAATAGAAAATAACGCATTCCCCGTTCACAACACAAAATATATAAAGTGGAAACACCACGTTGTTGGAAATGTGGATAGAAAAGGGAGAGAGGAAAAATGAAAAGGTCCCGGTTTCCCACCACATCTTTTTTTTTTTTTTTAAACAAATACGCAGAGTTGAAAAGTCTGCATGATTTTAATCTCATTAGTCCCC
>BJFM01000245.1:77450-88647 GCA_016586285.1 Arothron firmamentum | reverse complement strand
GACCAAACAGGGGACGAGAAATCATTACAATACAGACAAAAAAATGAATTCCCCTGCACTGAAATCACATATCACTTTTGATGGCCATTTTTTCCAACCTAATAATAACCTGGAACATAAGCAATCAGGGCCTAAGAGGATTTGATTGTACATCGAGGCAGAGACATAGTGCTTTTGCCATTAGGACTTGTGTGAATGCTCCGTCAGTGCCGTGTTTCCATTAGAAGGCCTGAACTACTCAGGTTGATATATAATGTGCATGGGTTAACCTTTTCAATCATGGTGTCAACACTTTAGATTTGCTTCTGCTCATCTCTTTCGTCCCTAACCTTCTCTCTCACACTCTCTCTCCCCCTCTGCCTCTTGATAATGAAATGCTTGCTCCAGCTTCCCTTCTATCTTCCTTCTGAGTCCACAATTTAGATTACTTCATCTCGGTGAGCAGCAAACTGAATGAAATTTCGATTTGAGCAGAAAGTAATTTACTGGGATCTGGACCCATTTGTCATCATATCTCACCGGGTGTTTGCTCTATCACTGCACTTTTCCTAAGCAATCAAATAAGAGCAGGGCATCTGACATGCTCTGCAGAGAAGGAAAAGGAAGGATGGAAAGAGGAAGGGATAGTGAGGAGTGCTTTACATGTGTGTTTGTGTCCATCTTTCAAAATTGTCTGGCTTAAAATTGATTAAAAGGAGGGAAGTGTTGCAACAATTTAGTTTTTCAGTGACATTGAAGGCATCTTTTTTAAGAAGTATTTCAAAAATTTGGACTAAAGTGAAGCAAGGCAATAAATGCTTCTTCCATCCTAACCATAGCCCAAGGAATTGATATATTGGCAAAAAAAAAAAAAAAAGCAAAATCAGTTTGCAAAGGGATACAGAAAATGGCTGTCATTTAGACAACCAAAGCAGGAGCAAATTTTTTTTGTCTTGGCATCATTTGGAAAATCCCCATCAAAACGCGGTTTCGGAAACATATGAACTTGAGAATGTCGTCAAAGCACTGCCAAATACCCGGATTTTACTGGGACAAACGCGTTTTCACGTAAACATATACGCCCTGGATTAAGAATTTTATGCTGATACCTGGTTAATTGCTTTACCACAGGTTAATTTTTCATAGTATTTGATTTAAGGAGCTGACACCTAAAGGTGCTCGATTTAGTTGCTATATCACTTAGATACTGGGCTCTAATGGTTTCCTCTGTCAGTGACCTACAGCGGGTGAGGTGAGGCAGACACCCCATGTCAGTGTAATTAAAGCCAAGGGACTCTTTAATTGCAACGACACATCTGGTTACAGCTGCACCACCCTTTGTCTTCCAGAAAATCTGTTTGTTCCATAGGAGAGTTTTATCTTGATTCTTCTGCTCACTTTCCTCTGGATCTGACTCTGCTGCAACCAGCATGTCTGATTAAATTAAATAACAAAGGGGGAAAAACACATTTAGAGCAGTCTGTTGTCTGTAAAGGCGATGACTATTGGATTTCATTTCAGCACTGACTGCCAGGTGAAATATAGTGTAGCTTGCTGCGTGGCTGTCTGGTAAATGCAGACCTCATTCACCGAGGCCTTTGAGTAGGGTAAAATTACCCCACAACAATGATTTCTGCAACACAGTCCATTAAAAATGCTTCTCTACATCAGCAGCAAAAGCACCTTAAAAGCACTAGGCTATATTGATACTGAAGCGGGGCTTTGCATAATGGCAAGAGCTGCATTAGAGAAAAGGGGTGGAGGGGCTGAGGCCAGGGCAGGGTGGGGAGATTGCCAGGATGAGGGAGGGCGTTTACGGATCGGTGTTGTGCATGTGCGTGTTTTGGAAAGGGGGATGGGGAGGTGTGTGTCCATAGGAGTGGTGCATTTAAGTGTGGAGGGAGGGTGGTTAGTGGTGGGGGATCAGCCAAATTACACTTGGTTAATTCAGAGTAACAGATCTGGCCCCATGTGAATTGAAGGCCTTGAATTAATTCCGTTATGACAAATCAAGATAAACGTTTCCCCTAAATTGCATGCGATTTAATTAATTTCTAGGATCCCGTTTTTTTCCTGGCCTAATAGTTCACATTCTCTTTTGCTGTCATAGTGGGCAGACTTCAAAGTGATATTAAATAACCAACCATTAGATTTACCTCACACGTTCTATTGGAAAAGTGCCATTTAATTACCTAGGCTTATTCAATTAAAGGGACAGCATTCTCCTTGAATCCAGCAGCCACAAGTAAATTAATTCTCCTGCTAGGAGTCCACGGATATAATATCACCTCCAGCTTAAAACAACATGATCCCCAAATCAAATACAACTTTAGCTTCAATTCTGACATTAAAGCATATGCTGGATTACACAGATGGTGCTAGTCCAATAGATTTTTGGGAATGTTTTGTTTGACTGAAGGGAGAATCAGTGGGTGCATCAATCAGTGTATTACTGCAGGCCAAATATACATCTCACTGCATCTGTCATGTCATGCACTTTCACATAAGCTGCATTAATGTACAGCATCAGCTATACATGTGTGTCATACGGGCAGATGAGCAGTCAATTATAAAATGAGCCTGTCTCTTTAAGATGAGGGGGGAAAAAAAACAGCCGCAAATGGCCTTCACAATAATCCCTCTTCTATATCTGTCTTTCTTTCTCTCAAAAGCCAATTTGGTTAATTAAATGTTTTGTTTGCAGTGTGGCTCTCATTCATTTCGGACACGTCATTGGGAGCGGATACAAGCCAGGGACCAGATCTCATTAGATAAAACCCATCAGGACTAAAGGAAATGGAGGGGGACTATAATTAAAGCATTTAATTGTGTGGACTCACTGTCAGATGTTTTTTTCCCCTCACTGCTCTTATCTCTATCTCTACAGAGATCTCGTGGTTCCATAATATGTTCTTCCACCAAGCATACTCTTATTACAAGTGGGAAGTTGTATCCACGTTTTCCCCTTCCCATTTTAATTATGTTATAGGCCCATTATGTATGAAGTACCCCATCGACGTCCTCATCCCTTTCATTAGGTAGGTATGAGAGCAAATAGGAACACTTTATATTTTGATTTGTCCATGCACATGTAAGACCAGAGTGGAACATTCATGTCAAACACAGTGCTTACAATGTTTTAGACAGATGTATCTCTGAACACAGAAAAGACAGTCAACATGTTTACCTTTCATACATCTATAGTGTTAAAATAATAATAACAAAGGTTTATTTAAGTCAACACTCCTCTTGTGTCCCATTGCATGAACTTCCATTTCATTTTATCTTGGGTCCACTTCGAGCACTGACCCCCTTACAATATTTAAAATGGTTATCTTTGCCAATTTGTGGATTTCTTACAAAAAAATGAAACTTACTAAAGTTCTGGGTCTTACACGAAACCCGCATATCACAGAGAAAATTTGTGTCCTTCACTTAAATTGAAGCAGCAAACAGGAAAATCAAACCTATAACCGAGTGGTTTCATCTAAGAAAAATCGAATTGACATGTGTTGAAACGTATTGTTAAACTTGTCCTGCTGGTCACTGAGTGCCTAAGACAGGTACTGAATTCCAAAGTGAAGCCATCATATTTGACTTCTTCTGTTCTGGGTTCTGAGAAACACAACTTTCCTTCTTTTTTTATTTTTTGCCATCAACAGCATAGAAGCAGTCACCTTATATAACATGTGCTAGTAACAGCAAGTATGAGTGCATTCTTCCATCTCACCTGATATAGTCATTTCTGCAGAGAATCATACCACTTTTTGTGTAGCACGACGTTCCGATTTCGCCGAGCTGCGCCTGGCAGCAGGAGCACTTGAGGCATCTGCTGTGCCAGTAGCTCTCCATGGTGTAAAGGAGGAAACGGTCTGCGATTTTGCCCCCACAGCCTGCACACCGCTTCCAGGACAGAGAACCCGTACCCACTGCTGGTGGCTGGCTGCTGCCTCCAGGATTCACCATTGTCCCTGCAGGACACAGAAAAATGATACATATTTATAGATTTCACAAGAAAGTGTTGCTTAAAATTCTGAAAGAAAGCTAAATTGGTGTGTTGATTAGTGCACGCCACAGGTAAAATGGAGTTCAGAGTAGACGGCTATGAGTTATTAGGTGAACTAATCTATCTTTGATCTGTGCCTCATCCCCATATTGCTGCTTCATTGGGTCTCTTGTGGTAAATGTATGTCAACCTTTAACACCATAAGCCAATTATGCAGTACCAGCCTGTGTTGAACCATCCCGAGAAATCTCAGCGATTCATTACACAACTTCTCGCTTTATTACACAGCCATGAACACACAAATGGATACTTTCTGGACATACAGACTGATTATTCCTGGCATGTTTGAAGCTGACTATGTTTACTGGCATTTTATGCTTTCATGACCTTTGACTTGGGAGAAAAATGAAATCACCAGAGCCCTGCAAGAATGAAACCGTGTTCCAACCAAATGCAATGCAGGCGTTTTCTACCAGCAAAATTAAGGCGACTTCTTTCAAATGTAATCCTCTCCAATTTGGTCAGGCAGACTACAAGGATAAAGCCAAATCTTTGTTGAAAGGTAGGTAGGCTAATTAGACTTGGGGAGGGAGAGAGCGAGGGGGGGTGCACACAGACAAGCATTCAGTGAGGCTATTAGCGATGGGACACACACAGCGTACTTTAGCGCTGATTAAATCTAAAAGGAGATGAATCAAAAGGTCGACCTGAAAATGACTCCATGGATAAACAAGCCGGACCATCGTCAAGTTTCAGAGGAGAGTTTCTTGTTATTTTTCGCTGAGAGGTTGATGAAAGGAGGAGGGGGTGGCTTTTAACTTAAATGGGCTAACTCAAATAATTGCACGGGCAGACCAGGTCATGAAAATAGAAGAGACAGAGGGAGAAGGAAACGTATTAGTTAGACATGTGTAGCTAATAATAATAATGATGATGATGATGATGATGATGATAATAATAATAATAATAATATCCCGGCGCCTTTTTACTGAAAAAGAAATCGGTGTTATTACGTGTTAAATACGCATCTAAATGCCATTTGCGTGTGGGTAGATACGCAATTAAACAAAGACAAGCCGTGAATGACTCAAGCCGAACTAAGGGTTACTTCTCTAGTATGAAGTACACACATGTATACATGACTGCTTCCAAAAATTACATTTTAAGAGTAGACAGGACCAGCATTGTGGTAACACATATCGAGCACCCACCTCGTTTGACTGCGGTAATGCCTGCAAAGTTAAAAACTTCAAGCGTAGGTACGTGGACAGAAGGTCTTTAACAGTCCCAAAAAAAAGTACGGAGCACTCGGATATTCACCGGCAACAAGCGGAGTACGGAGCAAATGGAGTTATCAGATAGTATTTCCACTGTACGCTTCCCGTTTTACTCTTGTTGCTTCGCTGCTGCTATTTTTTGTCGTCGGAAGGAAAGGAGCCCATTGCAAGTAACATTACAGCTCTGTGCATATCGTAATTTCCTCTGTGTGAGCAATATTTAGGCAAAAGGACAGAAACGACGCTGGTAGAGAAGCTGGAACTGACGGCCATCCGCTGCGCTCCGTGGGCCCCGTTGTTTGGTGATTCTACATGTGTCGCTGTCAGGAAGAAACCTCAAGTAAAAAACCTGTTTTAATGGTGTGACGCAGCGACCAAACAGCCAATCATCGCGCTGTTCATTTGAGCGGAATAACAGTTTCGGCCAATCAAATAGAGAGAGCTGAGCTTGAGGAATGGAGACGGAGAAGAAACGACGAGACGGACCGAAAAGGTGCGACAAAACACGAGTGGCACATGTACACATTTCTATATGATCAGGGCTGCACAATACAAGAATGACCAAAGTTTCTGCAGTAACATTTCCGGGAAAGAAATAAATGGCTATGATAATTGATGAAATAATATATTTTTACACATTTCTTTTACACAGCAGGGCAAAAGCAACATCTTTGAAGCATACAATTCAAAGATACATTTGTCTCGCTATCTGAGTTAAATTAGATGAGATTAAATAATTACATTCTTTTGCACGGGTTAACTGGGAAATATCCCTACCCAATAGCTGCGCGGTGGCGCCATCGTCTGTCAGTGAAAATAATCGCAGCTCGGCCTGCTGTCGCACAAGCTCATTACATCTCAGGTTGGTGGTTTTAATACCTACTAAGGCTACCTATTAAGGTTAATCTGCATGACCTCGGTTTGTCTGACATCCATTAATTCTCAAATTTCATTGATAACAATCATATGGCACTGACATGATGTTAAAATGAAGGGAGTTTAGGAAAATTTGATTTTGGTTTACAAAAAAAATCAAGTGGCATTATCAGATCTAAAAAGTGTGCCTTAGAGAAAAAAATAAATCTTTGAGATTCACTGGGTTGAGTGGTTTTACATGACAAAACAGCTTCATTGTGGGATGCCCCTGGCTCCATTAGAAAGACATCAGATGTATAAAGATTATCCTTTTCTTGACTTTAATTGTGTAATTATTCTTGCAGCTCCGAAGAGATTGTGCTGCATCAAGCTGATTTCCCTCTGGCAAAGCCAGTGCTACTCCACCTTAGTTTGAGCCACATTCTCTTGACACTCAGATGAAGACTCTCACTCACAAAAAAAGAAGATGAAGATGGCAAAGAATGTGTTGGGGTTTTTTTGGGGTTTTTTTGTTACCAAGGAAAAATTAATTGATATAAATGATTAAAACATTGGGAAATTAGGAAATGACTTTGAAAAGAGGCCTCATAGGAAAAGCTTTGTTTGTTCTGGGCCTATTTTAATGAGCTTTTCATAATCGGAAAAGAGAAATTACTCCTCGAGTTCTTTTCATTTCTTCGCAAAATAATTATGGCTACATGAAGTTAGAAAGAGGAGGGGTCAGGGCTCTGTAGTGGAGTGAGTTGGTGATGATGTGGACCTAAATTGATCAAATCTTTTCTCTACTGAGATCATTCTGCAGCAGTCTCCAAGCAGCTGTATTATAAAGCCAGACCAGATTATCAAAGGAGCCAAACTTGGCAGAACACCATTTCAGAATTCAAACAGGAACAAAAGTGTCAAATATGGGTCTCAGCTTTGATATTCTCCACAGGTGCGATCTTCGCAAGATGAAAAGGGGTTCAGAGTGCCTTATGATGAAGCTGCTAGCCCTAGGGGGTAAAACAGCCACCATAGGCGGTAACTTCATTCAGTGTTCTATTCTGTTAACATGACATTGAGATGATTTCAAAGGTTACACACCATGGGCTGAAGAAAATCCGCTAATGAAACAACATAGAGGTGACCATTATGTTCTCTCAAATGCTAAAATGATTTTTAGTGATTTCTCAGACAAAGGCCTGGTTCTCTTGATATCCAGTTAACAGAGTTGACTGATCGGAGGAGTTCAGATAGTCAGATAAGGGTTGTGAGGATTGTGGACTCCTCGGGAAGAATTCCAAATGAAGTGTTTCAAGTAAATTCCTATTTGCTAAAAACACGCTTTAGCATAAAATGTGGAAATATGAGGATTATCAATATATAGAAGACAGAAAAAAATGGAAGACCAAAGTAGCTGGATGAAGTCATGAGCAGCTGTTTGTTGGAAATAACACGGAGATGAACAAAAAGGAATGACAGGGTTTCTGCACGATGCAGTCACTCACATACAAGCACAGGTATCCAACATGCACATGGCGTATAATCAAAGCAGCTATTCCTATTCCAATAATACAGAGGTCGAGTGCTTACTTGAAGGAGGAGGAGCATTAGAGCCTCAGTAGTTTGCTATCGATGTGCTCCATCGCTAAAATGCGTATAGCTAAAGTAAAGTGGACTAATTCAGGCAGATATATGGAAGCAATCACACAATACCAAAAAGGAGAAGGAGAGTCGATTGTGTATATTATTTAATAATGCTTTATGCCAAACCTGAGAGGTCATGATTTCATTTCTTGTAAAAGATTTCATCTTAAAACGCTGCCCGGAAACACTTTCTTCTCATTGGCCTTCAGCGTTATTTAAACAAATTACCATTTTCAATCGTCTGGTTATTTAATTGCGCGGAGCTTTTCTTATTTGGTAGTAATTCTAAATATGGAAAGCCTTTTATTTCTCTAAAATTACCTTAACTTCAGGATTTTCTCCGTCCAGGCTACAGAATAAAACTTTTCCAGTAAAACACTGTAATGAATGCCTGTCATATTTCTATATAAACGTAATGGATTTTGTACGTTTTGATGGATCACAGCGCACAATTTCAAACATGCCAGAAGCCCCTGACAGTAATGAATGCCAGACCATGCCAGAACACATCTCAGTGATGCAGCGAGATGTCGATTGATGAAATTTAAAAAGTAAATGACAGAGAAGCAAAAACCTTTAAGTGCTTTAATCATTGGGTAATTGCCTGCACACTCCTTTCAGACTCTCTGCATGCGAGCATGTACAAACACAAACAGGGCACCATGTGCTGCCTCTGACAACATTACTTTAATGAAATGTCACAAATCCTTAATGACTCTCAATGTCTTGTGAAAAATTTCATAATTATTCAACCCCACTAGTAGAGAGGGGAATTCATCAGTCAAAGCAAATTAGTTAGATCCATTAGGGTTTAGTGTCTTGTAGGAACATTCACTTTATTAGCTCTTTACACCCATTGCCATAATTGGGAGCATATTTCATTTTGCTCTAACCTCTCTTTACTGTGACCGCACTTTGCCTTTTTTATTTACAGCAATGTGCTCCGTGCTGCAAAGCCTGCTCTGCATACAATCACTCTAATATCGTAAGACTACGTATTTCCTTCATCATGCTTCAGCATAACCAAAATACACACCAAAAATTAATACCCGGATCCCCCTTAGAGTTCACTGTTTGGTTTAACCGTGTTTGAATAAAGCTTTACAATTCTCACTTACAAAACAAACATTACGTGATAGAAAGTACTGTTTTTTTTTTCTTTTTTTAAAGGGAGCACAGAGGCTCACTAATCGTTTAGACCAGGCATCCTCAATTAAGTCCTACGTAGGTTGAAATCCAGCAGGTTTTCCTTTCTAGAAGGTAGAAATTTCAAGGGAAAGTAGCTGTCTACCTCATAGCAAAGAAAACCTGCTGGATTGTGGAGGAACGCTGATCTAGACCAAAAGTTGCTGCTCCACTTCTAAATAAATCCTTTAAAATTGTTACATTTTGATATATAAACATCAAGTTCCCAAAAGACTGTATTAGGAAAACAAATCAAATTGAGGGCCAGCAGTTGATCCAATCCTCTAAAACAGGGTTCCTCGATCCCGTCCTATGAGGCTTGAATCATAAACGTCAGCGGTGGGCACCTAGAGCTGCATAGAGCTGACTAGTTCTATTTACATTCATCGGAGAAATTCCTGCTCATCAAACAATCCTTGAGTGATTATTTGAGTCGCTTAAGATTCCATCCATCCATCTTCTCTTAACAGGGTGTCAGGCTGGAGCCTTTAAGCTCATGTGATAGGTCAATGATGATAATTTCCTCCCAGCAATCAAGGCACATGCAGTAAATCAAGTCGCGTAGCGTGCCTTTCAGAACACGTATAATAGGCAGGTTTGAACCAATTTCTTAAAATATTTAACTATCTTAAGCATACAATAGCTACGAATAAGCCCCGACTGTGTATAGATTGAGCATTTTCACTCGTTATTTGCCCCATCCACCACAGCTTATCATATAAATTTAACAACAATAAAAAGAAAATATATAATATTGTAGTTTGCATCAGTTTTTTTGTTTTGTTTTGTTTTGTTTTTTGGTTAGTACTCCAGTGAAAACATTATTAAGTAAACAATGAAAATAAAAACAGCACTAAAATCAATAACAATAACCTAGAAGTAAAAGAGATATACTCAAAAGGTGATGGCAGGTCCCTGGTTTCAGACATCTCTTTGTCTTTCCCTCCCCATACAAGTCACAACAATGTATCCTGTATCTAATGATGGCGTTCTTAGAGGCAGTGACACTTGCTCCCTCTAATGAAAACTACGTGGAAGAGGGGTTCGGATTTTGTGTCGAGGCCACGGACCGAGCACGCAGCTCATTGGGATGACTGGGGATGGTTTCCACTCGCAGATCCCACTCTTGTTTGTCTCCTGGCTGCTGTGGGGTTTTGCTGTCGTCCCTCCTGCTCTGACAACCTGCAGACATCTCAGATGAGAGGCGGGTTCTGATCACAGAGGTGTCTCGGGCAAACGTTACAAAAAAGACACCAAACAAGTGGTTGAGGAGGAACATTTGTGGAAAAGAGCAATATGATGAAGAACATTTAATAGAGCCTGCATGAGAAACTTGAGAGAACTTCATTCTCTGGATGGTGATTACAGTAACTTCTGTGACTCTGAGACAATCAACTCATATCATCCTCATTCCTCATAGTCTGCTCACCATTGACCCATAATTATATATTTTTTCTAAATCTATTCTAAAAACAGCATTCTCTGTTTATAAAGCACATTCCTATTATAATATCATAATGTTGAACTTGTACGGCATACTCTGTGGTGAGTTTGTCCTACACAAATGTTTTTGCTTTATCAAGTTGCATTGTGTTATGCTCAAAAATAAAGCATAATAAGCAAGCCACCAGCTGGACACTTGAAGAGGTAGTACAATATTGTGCCTTCTCTATTAAACCAAAATGATACAACCAGAACAGCATGATATGTATTTTATTCGTTAGCCTGACCTCCAGGTCACGCAGCGTCAAATATTGCTTTTCCTCTCAAAAAGTAATTTTTTCACAAACTTGATGTGAGTTTGACTAATACTGCCATGTTTTTCCTTTCTTTCTTTGCTTTGTGTGGACTATTCTTAATAAGAAGTACCTGTGCAGTTAATACAGAGTGGACTAGATGTTTATAAATCCAAAATTTAATCTAAATTCCAAGAGAATTCTAAAAGTTATGGGAAAGGGATCGAATATACAATCTCCCTGTCACAATAGGTAAAATATTTTGTAAAATACCAATGGCATGAAATACTCCACAATAAAGCAGCAAAGGTCCTTCCATGGAGACCTTGTTTCTTAAAGCCTTTCTGTCCACCCCACAACCGTGTTTATCCCAAGAGCCTCTGGTGTGGAACAGACCTGATTGGAAAGTAATAAAAATCTCAGTCGAACAAAGGAAGAAATAAGCTATGATCAAGCATGCGCGGGCACACACACACACACACACACACACACACACACACACACACACACAC
>BJFM01000245.1:66041-77368 GCA_016586285.1 Arothron firmamentum | reverse complement strand
ACACACACACACACACACACACACACACACACACACACACACACAGAAAATAGCACCCTTATCATCCCTGTTTCATTAAGAGTTGATTGCTGTCGGATTATAATGCAATCACTACGCTGTGTGAGCTGTAACTATGGGAACTGGTTTTAACTGTTTATCTTGCCACAGATCTTAATTTAAGTTTGAACATGTTGGATCACTTAGATGTGAGAGACATGGGAAATTGACAAAAAGGGGGACAAAAAAAGAACTGAGAGTGGGTGGGAAAAAAAAGAAACAGACACATTCCTGTTCTTTTTGCTTTTTGTGTGCGGTTTAATTTGTCCGACATTGACAAAATCTATTTATGATGACAATCCACGGGCCAGGAATGAAAGCAATGGAGCTCCTTCGCCATGGGAAAGTTTCTGCCGGAGAATGTCACTAATCTTGGCAAAATGAATCATTCACACTTTATTTGGACATCTGTGCTAACCCCCACACCCCTCCTCCACACATTCATTCATTTGTGACAGTTTTATTACAACTTGTGCAGGTGCTGCAGGATCGGGAGCCAAAAAGGAATGCCGCATGGAGACGATCCAAAGTCCCAAAGACTTGTCGAGTTTAGATGTATTTTCTTCCTTGTACCATATGATCATCGCTATATCTGGGACACTCTCATATTGGACTTTGGTAGCTAAGTTTCACCTCCCACTATGATTTCGCTCAGCCAGGCTGTTTGTCTTTAAGGTGTGAAGAAAAAAAAGATTAAAGGATTTCAGGCTGAGTTTGATTAAGCCTGAACTAACTCCTCTCTAAATACAGGAAATTGCACTTGCTGCCATAACATCCATTGTGTGATTTTGGACTCAAGCCGCAAGCAGCGTTATCATCTTCTCGCCACCATGGGAATTTCTGTAAAGCGTGTTCACTTATGTTATTAAAATTGCATTTTGTTTTAATACTAAACAGAGGCCTGAAACGCGGTCAGGGAAAGTATGAAAAGCAAGAGTTTGCGCAAATCATTTTGAGTCTCTTTAAATTGATTTGAGAGAGGAAAAAAATTAAATACAGAAACATTAAAAAATAATAATCAACGAGTAAAGAATGCTACTCCTAGAGTATTTGGAAATGAGTACTTATCAAATGAATAAGTCATCAATTGTATATTTCTAACCAAGTGTTCTTTTGCTCATTGTTCTTTAGCTGTTGGTCAGCCCTTGTTGGAGGAGGTCAGTGTTTGCATTCCTAGCAGCAGCCCTGTGCTGCTGTGGTGGGGGTACCGTGTTAGTGCTGTGTGGACAGAAGCCCTGTCAATGAACAAAAGGAACCAGTGTAAGTGTAATATCCAATCAGCACAGCCAGGTTGAAGCAACATGAAGCATCTTGTGCTGAATTTTAGCTTGATTTTTGTTAATAGAAGCCAGAATTAAAACTCTCGAAATACCAGACGGTCTCGGCGCCGACTTAAACTTTCAATATGCTAAACATAACGCAATTTCTTTTCGCCTGCCCACAACACCCACAGATCTCTTACTCGTGGACCTCGTTTTTTACCAGGACACAATTTGACTGAATTGAAAGCTGATGTGTGAAATGGAAATAAGTTGAAGTGGCAAGGTCAGCAATCAATAGGAAGTTAATTAATGAAGAGTATGCAATGTGGTAAAGAATGGATTTCCAATTGCCTATGATTGTGCTCCAATCACTGAAATGTCACCAGCACTATGTGCGAAAGAAAGTCAACCTTTAATTTACCTTGAATTACCAACCTAACAGTGGAAAATATTTAGCTTTGGCCACTCACTCACATCAAATCTATGTGTGCGACCCTGGACCTCAATTAAACTCTGACAAAAGATATTAATGCATGTGTAGCAACAGGTCACGGCATTATTGTTCGCTGTGGACACAAGCACGGGTGTCATGTTTTTGGACAAAGAGAATTATAATGCAGATTTGTCACTGTTTTAATAACCTTAACTAAAAGCTGCTGACTTGGTTTGCTTGTTTGTTTTCCTGATAGATCCTAACATTGACATAAAAGCAATTTATATAATACATCTCTGGTCATCTAGGCCATTTACATTCATACACCTAAGGTACTGCCGTGGGATCAATTACCTTGCTCAAGAACACATAGGATGCATGCCAGGACTGGTCAGGACTGTGGCCGTTGTGTCCTAATGTAATTCCTTCATAGTTTACATCTTCATGTAACATTACTGCAGGAGGACATTCTTAGAGGTGCCATGGTTCCGGGTAAGATGACACATATAGCATGACTTATGAGTATGTTGTCTTGAGAGCTTTAGCTTTTTTACAATTTAATATCACGAGAATCTTCAGTTCACATTGAGAGGTTTAGAAGAAGAGGGAAAAAAAGGATTTAAATGCATGAATAGCTCTACTGTATATTAATGATAAGATAAATCTAATCACTCTCATTCGTCCTTGACTCTTGTAGAAGGAAGGCATGTATGTCTCAGTGAAATATCCCTGGGTGTAGATCATGCCGGTATTATTCCAGCTCTAAAAGTTTGTGGAAAGAAAGTTGTGTTCTGAAATAGAATGAGCATAAAAAAAATGTCCTGATTACAATTATAGGACGTGACACTTAGCTGATTTCGAATCAGAGAGGCCAAATTTCACAAAGGCTTTCAATGGTGCCAGCAAGCTCACCAGATCCTTCCCCAATCAAAAGTTTGCTCTATATAATTTTATGCAATCAGATTTCTCCACAGTCATTCAGTGCAATCAGGTAATCAGAGGGGAGCATTAACAAGACAAATGGGGCTTAAAAAGTGGGTGCACTCTGTTTGCAGGAACTTCCCATGGAGAAGCCTCCTCCCCTTCTTGATTACTCCTATCACCCTCATACGGTGCAGCTTCGCCATTAAACAGCTTCCAGCCATAGTACAGTCAGTCTGCTCGCTTGACTTTACACGTCAATTTCAACAGGTAAATTGTTACATTTAAAGTCGTTTACGTCGTTATCACCTCTAACTCCTTTGCTGAACTGTGTCCTGTTATAGCGCTATATTCTCATCCCTGAACTCGATTACATTGGTGTTAATGAAACGTGTGATTTCATGACACTATAAAATATTCTGTGATAAAAATAGTTAATTCTGCATGTAGCTTTAGCACATTCGTGCTGACATCTGTCTGCATGGAGTGCCCTGCAGAATCCTGAAATCATGTGACTTTGGACCCCATATTTCCACCATGCGCTATTGAGTCACATAGCAGCTGTGGCATAACAGCTGGAAGTAATTGCAGCCACTCCATAAAAGAGCAGGCAGGGTTCTGCTGGTGGCAACTCTGGAGCATGGGCAGCAACAGAAAATGCAACAAGCCGATTTTAGTCTATTTTCGACATGCAGATTACATGTAGGTATAATCTGGAGTAGATTATATCGCATCTTTCTGCACACATTGTAAAGTGAATCCAACATGTTTTCTGAAAGAGACAAAAAAAATGTTGACTATGAGCAATAAAATTGTTAAATAAAACAATCACACATCATGTCACACATCTTTCCTGATTAGGTATTAAAAGACCCCCAATTATAAATTTGATGACTTCATAACCATTTGACTATGCCATGTTAAATGAAACAGCACACATCTGGCTGAGACTTTACTTTTCTCCTAGTACTTCTCATCAATTTCTGGGTAATCTAAGAGTCTGACCCCTTCAGACACCTAAACAATCCTTTGAGCAGGTTTTCCTGGCTCCAAAATAATTAGAGAAGACAATGTGAGGAAAACAAAAGACAACAGGAAAATGAAATAGGCACTCTCTGTGGCCCTCAGGGTCTTCAGCTGAGATTCCAATTAAGCCCATCCAAAAACAGAGCAACTAGATTGAGGCGGTTTCACATCAGGGTCCCTCCATGAGCTGCTTTTGTCATGAACATACAGCCAATTACAAACTCAACAATGGAGCTGTAAAGTTTTATACCCTGCAGACTTGACGCCGCGACACGTCTTAAAATATCCATAATCGTAAAAGAACTTTGCAACAGACGTCTCATCTTCATATAATATTCACTGAAATATTCTGCACATGTTTGTCTGTCTAAAAGAACCTCCCAGTCACACAAACATTAAAAATCAATTGAACAATAAGGGAGCGCTCTAGATTTATAAATACAGAGGATATCACAATGTGTTCCACCAATTCAAAAGAATCATATTTCCGTGCATAACCTATCTGAAAAGCTCACACTCTATATTAAGTAATGCCAGAGATAACTTATCGTCTTTTTATGAGTCTTGTAAATAATTTGAATAGCCATGTAATCTGTGAGTTTGCCAGGACTTTGATTTAGGGGCTGTCTCTCATTTTGTTCATTGTACATGGAGGGTAATTACCCAGAGATAAGTGTTCCTCTCTCAGGGTCCTGCCATTGTGCTCTAAAAGCAATCTCCTCAAACACGTTTTTTTGTCCCGTGGTTATTTTGGGGACACAAACTGGGACATGAGCCATGACAGATGCAGGCCTTTCCTGAGATCACCTGACAGTCCCAGCCAGGTGAAACAGTATGTGCAGCAACAAAGACAAATGTATACACGCACTCTTCTAAATCTTTCCCCAGATGATGGGAAAACCTCATTTTCTTGTGTGTGTCACATGATGAATGACCCATCAGACTTAGATGACAAGGTACAATGTGTCAGCAAAGTAGGATTCTGCTTGTATTCAAACATCATTAAAGTTTTAGAAAATTGCATTATTTAAATTCGGAACATGCGTTCTGAATTTCTATACCCACGATATAAGGTGCAGGACTCTATCAGGCAAAGATGAAAAGATGATTAGTGTGACTTTAACATTTCCACCCAAGTCTCTACCCATTCATCCATCCATATTATAATGCTTTGGGTCGCGGGGGCAGCAGCCTAAGCACGGAAGCCCAGACTTCCCACTCCCCAGCTACTTCATCCAGCTCTTTCGGAGGGATCCCGAGGCATTCCCAGGCTAGGCGAGAGGCATAGTCTCTCCAGCGTGTCCTGGGTCTTCCCGGGGGCCTCCTACCAGAGGGACGTGCTCTGGTAGGAGGGCCACCTCACCAGGGAGGCGTCCGGGAGGGATCCTAACTAGGTGCCCGAGCCACCTCCTCTGGCTCTTCTCGATGCAGAGAACAGTGGCTCTACTCCGAGCTCCTCCCAGATTACAGACCTTCTCAGCCTCTCTCTAAGGGAGAGCCAAACTACCCTATGGAAAAAGTTCATTTCGGCCGCTTGTACCCGCGATCTTGCTCTTCCGGTCACTACCCAAAGCTTGTGACCATAGGTGAGGGTAGGAACGAAGATCGACCGGTAAATCCCTTCACCACAACAGATCATTGCAGAGTCTGCATTACTGCAAATGCTGCGTTGATCCACTTGTTGATCTCCTGCTCCATTTTTCCCTCATTCGTGAACAAGACATCGAGGTACTTGATCTCCTGCGGACTGATCCAGCGAGAGCTGGAGGTCACGGACTGATGAAGCCAACAAGACCACATCATCTGCAAGGAGCAGAGATCCGATCCTGAGGTCACCAATCCGGACCCCCTCAACACTATGGCTGCGTCTAGAAATTCTGTCAATAAAAGTTATGAACAGAATCAGTGAAAAAGGGCAGCCCTGGCGGAGTCCAGCCCTCACTGGAAACGAGTCGTACCGGTCGTACAGGGAGTGAACAGCCCATATTGGGGGCCCAACACCCCATACTCCCGGAGAACCGCCCACAGGATACCCCGAGGGACACGGTCAAATGCCTTCTCCAAGTCCACAAAACACATGTGAACTGGTTGGGCAACCCAAACGCCTTGAAATAAATTCCGTTTTATTGCTCCAAGTGGTACTGTTATTTGCAACAAACGGGGTCGAAATATTAAGATACCAAAAGTGACCAAAGCCAACAGTACCAGGTACTCACAGCACCGATAGAACGAATGGATGCTCAGTCTTGTCTGCAGTCAACAACTTGGATTCCTTTGGCACTATTCGGAACTGCGTCTGAAATTATTTTTATAGTACTGGTTTTAACTTGTTTATTGGTATAATGGATGTTCATCTTAGGCAGACATGCGATTGCACCCCGGGAGGACTGTCAGTTGTGCACATATGATGGTTGTGATGGTGCTGAGAGGCTGCACAGCTGGATTTCATGGAAGGCTAAATGATTCAGTTATAGTGAAGAAAAGGGACTCAGAATGATAAATCGACAGTTGATACAAGAGATGGGGAAATAAAAATGTAGATTTTTGCCAATTTTTTTATTGCTTCGGATGAGTCATCAGCAAAACTAGAAACGGTCTAAACGAGAGTACAGCAGCTGTAATCAGCACACACTACCACAGCTAGCCTTGTTTGAAGTTCACCAAAACGTTATTGATTATTGGGTCTTAAGAGCCGTGTAGCTCCAATCAAACCGTCCAAGTACTTTCTAACTTGCATCCTCACATATTTGTAGCATGGAAAATTCACCCCCTCCTCAGGCCAGAGTAGCAGCATCAAACCATTTCCTGGTGTCACATGTTTCATCTCTGCGAGGCGGACACAATTCTCCCTTTCATAATGAAACACGAGATTCCAGATAATCTCATAAATATGTGTTGCATTTCTCTTTCTGTGGCTGTGTTAGTCAGCAGAAAGAGTCAGGCCTTTGTCTGGGGGCTTCCTGGCTCACAGGAAGTGATTGCAGTAGGACAGCGGGGAACACTCATCCCTTGGAGAGGGGGACTGCTTGAAGACATATCCCGTTTTGATCACGGCTTGCTGATGGATCCCCCGGAGAAAGGCAAATGGGGATCATACCAGAGCGCGATGACAAGAGGCCAATTTTGATGTCCTTTTTCTCTCATTGCGGTGCTTCTCTTTCAAGACCAGAATCTTGTTGAGCAGCCTGGGAAAATAGCTCTTCATCCTGAAATGGAATTTAGATGAAGGCTCAGATGAAGTAAATGACTCTTGTTCTAATTCTAGTATGCCAAAACCTAACTTTTATTTTTAAATAAATGTTTTATTCTTAGCAGATGAGATTTTATTAAACAATTGCATTTATGAGCGGTTTCTGTTACTAAGTCATTAGTCGTAAATTTGTTTAAATTCTACTATGCAAGCATGCAAAAGTTTTGGTCACCTTTAGCATTACCTGAGTTGGAATAAATGAATGAATGAATTCTGTTTATTATCCTGCAATGGGGAAATTGCAGTGTCCCTGCAGCATACATGGAAGAAGAATAAATCATATAAAAGACTTTTGCGTAAAGAAAAAGAAAAATATGGGTAACTCTATAACTTTACAAGTATCGTGCTGTATATGAATTGCATCACCATTCCACATGAGTGAGTAATTGCACATAGGCAGATATTGCACTTGAGGTAGATTGTTTGACCACTAGGATACTGTGTTATGCAGTTTGATGGCTGTGGGGAGAACGACCTGTGGACTGAGAACACAAGGTTTTGAAAAGTAGTACCAGTTAGGAAAACAGCAGTGGAAATGTATTCACAGAAACCAGACCTGACAGAGGTGAGTTTAGTAGGAACGTGGCTCTAGTGAGAGTAAAAGCCACCAGTGATTATCATTCAATACAAACAGACCCTTTATCAGTAATGCCTATTACAGTATTGTCTAACTGTGCACCCTAATTATAAAGTTTCACCGTATATCCCCAATAAATAATTTCAGCAAATAATTAAATGTGGACACATTTTTAAACTGAAAAGGTTTAGTTCAAAGAGGTTAGCCGACAGCAATTTTTTAGAATTTATTCCTTGAATTTAATGTGGCGTGGTTGGATTGGTGTGAGTCCTGTCAATCATCTTTATATTTGATAATAACTGGAATGTATGAAATAGCAAATAATATTATATTCTGAATTAAACATTGTTACCAGTAATGGTGTGACCTAAAACCGGCCTGAATTTTGCATGTTAAATTTTATTCTTCCCCCTAGTGTTATCTATGTGATGACGAATGTTAATGCAGGATAAAAGGCTCATTGGGTATGTTTTGTATTTTTTCTGCTTTTGCTAAGGATTGCTCATTAGTCATTTTTTTCCCCAGCAGGTTAAACTGTTTCATTATTTAGAGAGTTTTTCCACACAGAAATGACGCATCCAAAAACTCTGTAGACGGCGAAAAATGTGAGATGAAAGAAGCGAAATCAAAGGTGTTTACGAGCAAACACAGGGCCGTTGCTTTGTGTCAGCACAGATCGCTTCGATGAGAAATGTTGACCCATCTGAGAAACATTATATCAGAGCAACATCGAGCTTAATATTCAGTGGAACCTCAAAGGCCACACGCTTTTGCCGTGTTTTTAATGCATTAGTGGGACAAACTCTGAACTGTACTCTCTTTACACATCCCACCTGGACGTGTATTAGTTGCAGATGTGGCTATCTAAACCATAATGAACTAATAATGGTTTTGTTAGTACAAGATTGTTGTTCTTTCCTCCCCCTAAATACAAAAATGGAACTAATCTGTCCTTGAGGTGTGGTAGCGAGGCTATATCTCAGCCTGCATGAATCATGTACTGTGGAATGTTTTGTCACAAGAAAGCAGCCTTTGGATTCTTGCAATGCGTCTCACCATAATTTCATGGGATTTTTTTTTTTAAAGCTAAATACGTAAATAATAAAGTCACCTTTTGGTAGCTGCTAAGATTTTCCAGCCTGATTACAAAGAAAGCAAAGTTTCAGCAGCTTGTTTAATTGAATGGCTTGCAAATTGAATCACAAGATGCACAACTGCAAATTAATGAGTCTGTGTTTCGATCTCGCACTGATATAAAGGAGAACTCAAGGACTAGAGATGAGAGAAAGAAGAACAAAAGATAGAGATCCAGGGCCATCAGCCTGATCCCGCTTTTATATCAGCTCACCTGATTGTCATTCACCAGCTCACCAGGTCGTTGTTTTGCTGCATTCAAACACATTCATGAGATTTGTTTGGATGCTCATGGGCTGTTGGTTGTTTCTTTTAGATCCAAGTTATATGTGTGGAAAAGCTATTGATATATTCTGATTTATATTATTTAAAAAACACTTTCATCAGACATTGGAAACTAAGTTGCAGATCTTTCCATCCATGACCTTCGCTCTCCCAGTATAACCAGATCATTTGCATTAAGATGAGGTGTGTATGGTGTGTTCAGGAATTGAGACATGAGGAATAGATGTGGCTACATTTGATGATAATTTTAACGAAGAATTGTAGCTTTTGTGTGGGATTGGATTGGACCTGACCATTCGATGAGAAAGAGGACAAAGTTCATGGAAGGTCATATGAAAAGGAGCTGCAGCCACTTCCACAACTGTCTGCTCCAAGTAAAGTACTCAGTTAGCAAACACAGTGTCAACAATCCAACGCGTGGATGTTAAAAATGGTGTTCTCAGTCAGCTGGGTTGTGACCTCAGCAAAGCAAAACACAGAAATACACATTTCCTTATCATGGTAATAAAAAAAAAATAAGAGTATAAGGTTACATTTTCTCACCTTAAAATGTAATAACAGGCAGTTAAATTAGGACAATAATTAAATGATCGATTTGTACCAAACACACACACTTTCATTCTAGAAACTATTCAAAAAAACTCAATTAAAGTCACATGCTTGTGCGTATTCTCATAACAACTCGGATGAGGTTAAATTACACACAGGACATGACAGAACTCTGGGTCAACAGTGTCACATATGAGAGATCTGATTTCCCATCAGGGTTCTGTTGCTATGACAGTTTCTGTCACCGTCATGTTGGCTCAAACATCAGTGTGGTAATCCTTCCTACTGTTCACGCTGCCAAATCTGAAATCTACTTAAAACAATCTGCTTATGACTTTAATGTACCCATGGAGGATGCCAAACACATCAAATGTGTTATGCACTGAAGAGTATCAGTATGGATTTCGACGGTCTGTGTCGAAACCGTACGCGCCGAAGCCATCCATTGCACATTGTGCACCGTGACAGAGATCAGATGTTTCCGAGGAGTGTACCACCCCGCTTTCCATTTACTGGAAACCATTGTTGGCGACGTGCAAACGGCACAGCTGCAGCACGTGCGGTCTGAGACATCCAGCCAAAGTGTCTTCCTGTGTTTTTCCTCTCTAAGATTTCACCTCTGGTTTTGGATGTCTGACCTGGGCTGACCTGCCTGTTATTGCAGTGTGTGGGTGTGTGTGGGTGTGTGTATATGTGTGTTAGATTAGAGCCTCGTAAGCAAAACTTATGCCCAGTATAATTTGGACAGAGAAAAGAGGGAACGCAGGAGAGATTCAGAGGAAAAGAGGACTGGGCACATTGTTGTAATTAGTTGCACCTGTTTCCTTTAACCCGGCTCCAGTTTCCTTCTACAAACGCATGCAGATTACCCATCAAAGCCTTTTGTCACTGCCTCTCCACAATGAATCCTTTGTTACCAGTTGTCAGGGAGGCAGCCCACAAAAGTATGTAACACAAGTGGGCTACACTGCTCAGAACTTACAGTATGTGTGAGCCTGCACCGGCCAAAAGGGAATAATGGGAGAATAACGGGGGAGTCTTTGTAGACCACCCCCCCGCCCACCACCACCTCCACCAACCATGCATTTTTACCTTCAATTTTATGCCATCACTTTAACTTGAGCTTGAATCAGCTGGTTTAGTAGCAGACTGATGGGAAAATTGTGCAGGACACAAATGCACATATGAATCACAGGCAACTAGATCCCGATGAGGAACACAGGCCCTTTCTGCCTGGGTCATACTACAAAACCATTCTGCTTACAGGCAGTAAAATGGATAAAAATGTAACCTCCATTCTGATTAGGATTAACAGCAGAGGAATCGTCTGTTTACAGGTGTGGAAACATTCACTTATCACCTATTATGCAGCTTTTTAGAAAAAAAAAAAGGTAAAAACAAGTGACATGACCTTGTATCTTTACATCTGTCTCCATTACTGGTGATAAACACTCAAAAAACCCTCACATTGTTGAGTGGCACGGATGAAAAAATAAGACAAATAAGATGGAATCAGGATGTAATGAGCTTATTGCTTGTTTGTGTCTGTTAGCAAAACGAATTTTACAATTTGAATGAAATTTTCAGGGAATGTTGATAACGGGCCGAGGAATAGCTCATTAAATGGTGCTGACGTTCTGGACTCCGGAGGGTTTTTGACCTTTGATCTTCCAAAGTTAAAGGTGATGATCAAAGCACCTAAGCTTTTTACGTATCCTTGTATTAAGCAATAGTAATGTACGCAACACTTCATCTGTTATCCATGTTGAATAAAGCGGTGACATCTATTGATTCATTTTCAGCATTCTGGTACTGGGATGTGTAGATGAGAAC
>BJFM01000245.1:861-12104 GCA_016586285.1 Arothron firmamentum | reverse complement strand
CAACACTTTTGTTTCTGCTCCCATTTTTCATGAGCTGAACTCAAAGATCTAAAACATTTTCTATATACACACAAAAGACCTATTTCTCTCAAATATTGTTCACAAATCTGTCTAAATCTGTGTTAGTGAGCACTTCTCCTTTGCTGAGACAATCCATCCCACCTCACAGGAATGGCATATCAGATGCTGATTAGACGGCATGAATGTTGCACAGGTGTGCCTTAGACTGGCCACACTAAAAGGCAACTCTGAAATGCGCAGTTTGACCACACAGCACGATGCCACAGATGTCGCAAGTTTTGAGGGAGTGTGCAATTGGCTTGCTGACTGCAGGATTGTCCACCAGAGCTGTTGCCTGTTAATTAAATGTTCATTTCTCTACCATAAGCAAAAAGGCGTTTCAGAGGATTTGGCAGTACATCCAACCGGCCTCACAAGTGCAGACTACGTGTAACCACACCAGCCCAGGGCCACCACATCCAGCATATTCACCTCCATGATCATCTGAGACCAGCCGCCTGGACAGCTGCTGCAACAGTCGGTTTGCATAACCATAGAATTTCTGCACAAAGTGTCAGAAAGCATCTCAGGGAAGCTCATCTTTACGCTCATCATCCTCACTGGAGTCTTGACCTGACTGCAGTCCGTCGTCGTAACCGACTCGAGTGGGCAAACACTCACATTCCATGGTGTCTGGCATGTTTGAGAGGTGTTCTCTTCAGAGATGAATCCTGGTTTTCACTGTTCAGGACAGATGGCAGACAGTGTGTGTGGCATCACGTGGGTGAGCGGGTTGCTGATGTCAGTGTTGTGGATGGAGTGGCCCATGGTGGCGGTGGGGTTATGGTATGAGCAGGCGTATGTTCTGGACAACAAGCACAGGTGCATTTTATTGATGGCATATTGAATTCACAGAGATACCGTGATGAGATCCTGAGGCCCATCGTTGTGCCATTCATCCACAACTATGATGGACGTGGATGAATGGCAGCATGTTGCAGCATGATCAGGCATGGCCCCATGTTGCAAGGATCTGTACGCAATTCCTGGAAGCTGGAAACATCCCAGTTCTTGGCCAGAATACTCACCAGACTTGTCCCCCTTTGAGCATGTTTGGGATGCTCCAGCTCGGCGTAGACGACAGTGTGTTCCACTTCCTGCCAATATCCAGCAACTTGGCACAGCCATTGAAGAGGAGTGGACCACCATTCCACAGGCCACAATCATCAACCTGATCAACTCTCTGTGAGGGAGATGTGTTGCACTGCCTGAGGTTTTCTGACCCCCCGGTTTACTGATGGATTATCTCAGCAAAGGAGAAGTAAGCTCAACACAGTTTTAGACAGATTGTGAACAATATTTGAGAGAAATAGGCGTAAGTCACAATATGTGGGTACATGAGCTGCTTGGCAGAGGTCTGTGCTCTTCGAGTGCTTTTTTCGTTAATGATGCAGTTAACCGATGTACAAATTAACCCTGACATTTTCAAAAAGACCTTTTGTGTGTGATTAACCCTACAACCCTTCTTCCAACCATTTTCATTCCAAACTCCACATTTCATGGTCAGTTTCATCGTGCTTACTCTCAGAGTACATCATCAAGTCCTCACAACTTTTCATATCTCTGTTCTCTATGGATACACTGCAAAGTTTCCTATTCAGGTGAATAAATAGCTGCAACTGCTGAACATTTGCAACAATACTCAGTGACTTGAATATGCATCTGCAATGCTGACCTCCAGCAATGCTGACCTATGCATGATCTTTTCTTAATTTTTAAACAAACCCTTTGATTTGTTATAAAACTTTGGAAATTAAAAATTCATTAAAAATCCATTTATCTCAGAAGTAAAATTAATTTAAAGGATAATGTCCTAATCCCATAGACCATTTGTTGTGAGTTGATTAGTGAATTTAATGAATGAATTAATGGACTGTGTGCATCTTCTGACCTGCCCACAGAGTTGGTTTTTTTTTTTTTTTTTTTTTTNNNGGGGGGGGGGGGGTGACACTGACTCCACAAATATTAGAATAGAAAGTGCTGCTGAGACCATTCTGATTGGTGGAGCTTTACAATTACTTCCCATACCACACTACATACTGTGATTAACCTGCAATGATATTCCTAAAGATTGTATCAGTGATTCTGAGCAAAAACAGGATTCCAAATGCAAAATGCAACCATCTCTACTCTCAAGGTCACCAGGTTGAGACTGTTACTTTTAACCAATTTGTTCAGTTTGGTGATAAGAGTAAAATAGAAGCTTAAATGGAAATATTTATGACAAATGTTGTTCATTTAATTTCATTGACAGAATTAATGTCATTATGTTTTCTCCAGTTAAAATCGTCCTTTTTGACTACATAGCCAACAGTTTGCAGATCCATGCAAAGTAAAATCGCTAAAATCGCAGACTAACGTCTGTCAGAGACACACTGGTGCATCATCAGCGTAGAACCTGTACCAAAGTCGGCAATCAATTTTCCACAAAATATGCCTGATGGAGCAGAAACACATCCTTGAAAAAAGCAGTTATGTATGAATGCTGAATCAGTACAAATAATAGGTTCCTGTTTCTAAATATTGAGATAATTGGGTATTAGAAACTGTTGTATAATCCTGTATTTCACATTGTTTTGTTTAATTGTTTGGTTGGCTTTCTAAAATACGTACATGTTTTCATATCTTTTTTCCTAACAAAGTGGGTATTTAGTCCTTAGTGCTTTTATAAGAAGTAATAAAGATAAAGGCAATGTCTTTAGAATATTTAGTCACACAGTCAGAGTCCTCTCCTTTGTCTTTAAAGAGACCATGGGCTATAATTGGAGACCAGTGCACATCATCTCTCGGCTGAGAGGGTAAATGAGGGATCCCTAGACTCCAGGATTACCCTATTATTGTGAAGACGTTCCGCTAAGCATCCTCCACTGACACATATTCCTTTTCCATGCCCTATTCTCTTTAAAATATGTCTTGTCTGGGAGGCTTACAGTAATCTACATAATCCTTTCCCATCACAATTAAAGATACCACTGAACAATAAAATTGCTTGCTCTCTGGTTTGTTTCATGTTTTTTTTTTTTTTTTTTTTTTAAAGGTGGTGAGATACATACAGCTTAACCTTCATGACAGTCGCAATATTTGAAATATAGTGTTCCTGAAGAAAAGGACAGAATCTGAAAAAAAGATTGCTGCTAGTCTTTATTAGTTACAGTTAAAAAAACAAATAAGAAACTGAATGCAAATTTTGAGCACTTTGTCTAAAATTTTGCCTTTAAATTTAAAAGATCCACACAATTACTGCCTGAAAAGAAAATTGCTTGAAAGAGACAACTCAATTTAAATGCATGACTGCATAAACTGTAAATGTGAAATTTAACAAATAGTCTGTATCTGTATCTTTTCTAATTTCATTACTCTATAAGTATAAGTGGTAGTAATTGATAAGTAGTAACTAATAATAATTTTAAAAAGTTAAAGCACTTTCACACTAGGATTGTCCTGCAGAATCTTTTTGATTTGGTAGAGAATGATGACAAATTTCATATCTTCAATTGGTTTGGTTCCTTTTTAACATTGCGCTTTTGAAAAAAGTTACGCAGTTGCTCGGTGAAGTATTGACTGACCAGAAAGAAAGAAAAAAATATAGAAATTAAAAAAAAACAACCCAGATTGTTGATCGGCCAGGACTAAAGACAGACATCCATTCCTTTCAGCTGGCACATCTACAACAAAGACCTCAGACCATATATTAATAAGGGCTCTCCTCACTTCTCCATGTCTGCCAGAAAAAAACATAACCTCCTTGGTGGAGATGATAATAATTCACACTATGTGATTTAATACAATCCATATTTTCATGTATTTTACCAAAGGGAATGATGGATCAATATGACAGCCAATTCTGTATTGATAACACCCACCTATCGTGTGAACTTTTAAAGAAGTGAAAGAAAAAGTCAAAGAATCAAGTGTATTTTTACAATTTCAGCATATAGAAGATCGTAGATACAGAGGTTTGCTTAGGTGATGTTTTCCAGGATGTGCTTATTACCACAGTGCGTCTTTACAAATTGCAAGTCTTGTAGCTGTATTGAGGACAGAAGTTCCAGGTGGTGGAGAGATTGGTTTGTCTTCATCTTATCTGTCAGGTTTTTGTCCGTGCCAGGCAGAACACAGCTGAGTGTATAAAGACGTCCTTGCTCTCTGACTATGAGGGAGCAACACCAAAACATGACATTTCACACTTTCCTCCTGCTTTTCTGTGGCCTGTAATGAAAATTTCAAAACCAGATGGGGTCAGCACATTTATTCACCAGCATTTGCCCTGTTAAGGAGCAGTAACGGGAAAGTTAACAGCTAACAATCTCCTGTTGCATTATTTGAAGTACAGTGCATTCAGCAAAGATCAGGGGGGAGATGAGAAGTGCAACTGCTCCTTAGAATGTCATCAGTGCCCAGGTTTTACATCTGTTGCTTCTTTCATTGCTTCTACTCACCAAGTCCTTACCTGCAGCTTGAGGTCAGTTGGGAGCGTGACATCACTGACAGATGACATCTTGCCACTCTGTCCCAGCAACACACATCTGCAGATGTGTTCTCCTTCTGGATTCACAGTCATCATGTTAGGATTTCTTATAATAAATACAGTTTTGATTAATGACCCTGAATGGGTTTGATTTGGAAGGATTTTGAAAGGGATGTAAAGAGAACTGTCAGCAGTCAGATATGGCTTCTGTGACTGTCGGGGGTTTCTCCTGTGTGTTCCTGCTCATTCTCTCCTGTTCCCAGGCTGGGCAAGGTCGACCTGCTCTCATCTCCTGCTCCCCTCTCCTGCTCCTGCAGTTGTGTGCATTCAGCTCAAGGTGCCTAAAGGACTGGTTCATCCAGCCACTCCCCGCCAGTTTGCTGGAAACCTACTTGTAACGTTTGGCTCCTTGAGAGAAGTCTTTTTGTTTTCAGGCCTGTACGTTTGCTGTCGTTTCCTTAGAGATTTGGCTAATGCTGTTTTTTTTTTTTTTTAACCTCTGTTAGAGTTCATTATCACAGCCTCATCGACAAAGCTGCACACAGCCTCAAGTCTCTCATCTTGTGTGTCCTTTTCCATCCACCATCCATCTGTCTGTTGTCAGCCACTGCAACCAACTTAAACTCAGAGCCAAGACCCACACACCAGGCAAGATAAATGATAATTAAAAGCACACAAATGAAAATAAGTCAGTAAATCATAATTTCATAGTGATTTCTTTATATTGCTCCAGTTGTACAGCAGCATGACTGTTAAAGGATTGAAAAATTAGTCACTGACATAGTCAACATTGTAAAATTGCAACTTCTGTTGATTTTATTTAGCTTTTTTCCCCCTCTTGTTCCTGTTGATGGACAAGGCAATAGATGGTCCAGTGCAATGATAAAGCTAAATTCATGATTACAAAAAACCATTAAAATGCAGATAATCTTCAGAGGGCCAAAAGTCACAGAGTGAACGTGCTCAAGCTTTGCCATTAGAGCCCCAAACCTCCAGAATTCCTTATTGTGGGAACTCAGCCCACAACTATTGACTAACTGGATTCAGACCGCTTCTTTCGAGCAGTTTTAATTTGACCATTGAAAAGAGACCCTTCGTTAAAGTAATTGCTGTAATCCTTGTGTTGCTGGATCAACTTTTCATTTGGTTTGACCTTTTGAAGAAATGCTTTGTTATCATCGTTATTTTCATATTTAAAGGTTTTCATCTTTTATGTAAAATACGAATGCAAAGGAATGATGTTGTATCCCTGTTGTTTTACTTCATCATGATACTTATTGTGTACTTAACATACAGAGCACAGAGGCAATCAAACCGAACCGATGACTTTTGACCTTGATAAAGGTACGCTGAACCCCTATGGTTTTATAACCTTTGTGTTGATGGCTCAGGGAGAGAGTTAGCTTAGCATATATTTAATGTTAAATAACCCCTGGTTGTTTGTGAACGCTTTTCCTTCTGTCTTTCTACATGCTTTATAATCTTCAGAGTGCCTGCAGGCACAGCATTCAATGATAGTATCTTAAGCCTCTTGTTCCAATACTCTGGCTTGGCGGTAACAACACTGGCCAGTCACTCATTTACAAGCAAAGATAAATGCACAGTCCTTAATCTGTCTGCAGTTCAGTTGAACGCTGGCTAGGCCCACGCCTTTAACTCCTCCTCAGGCTTAGCTACTCCGCAAGGCCCTGCTGCATCCTGCACTCTCACCTCTATCACCTGCCACACAGGTACACAGGTGATAAGCACACACAGTCACAGAAAGGTCTGACAGTAATTAGCGTGACATCTTAGAGCACTTTTTTTTTTTTTTTTTTTGGGCTTATATCATACCACAATATGGGAAGATTTGCTGCTTTACTTAGTCTAAATGCGCAGAGTGAGCATGTGTATGTCCAGGATGCCTCATTCGAAATTCATGTGATTAAAAAAACAAAACAAACATAAGTCAGAATGTTGAGCACACGATAACAAAGTATCTTCTCTGTTCATATGAAAAACAGAATTAATATCCTCAGAGGACTTTGGCTCATCCTTACTTTTGAAATTGTGAAAAAAAACTATGTCTGTGAAGGTTCTCATTCATCCAGCTCATAGTTATTCAAGGTTAGATTTTGTGGACAACTGGACTTAGACAGGTTGATCTTGAAGACGTTTTGCCTTCTCTCCAGAAGGCTTCTTCAGTTCAGAACTCAAGAAGCCTTCTGGAGAGAAGGCGAAACGTCTTCAAGATCAACCTTTCTAAGTCCAGTTGCCCACAAAATCTAACCTTGGGTGACAAAATATGATAATATTTTATATGTTAATATTTGATTGGAGTTGCTGTATATTACTTGAAGTTATGTGCTCTATAGAACATTCTGGACCTGATTACCAAACTAGCAGTAGTAATAGTATCGGGAACACGCTAAAAAACATGGCTGGTTCACTACAAACAGTACATGCTTGTGCAAATAATAAGCTGCTTATATGAACAATCACTGGGAAGGTGGGAGGCTTGAAGGTGATGATATGAGTATATTTATGTTTATAGTTCTTCCCGATTTCAGCAAAAAAAAAGGGTTTTTAGAACCCTCTTTTTCTGCTGTTCTGATCTTAGGCAATTTAAACTGCCAGGCAAGCATACAAAATCACTGTCACTGCAATATAATTATTGAAGAAGAAAGGAGGAAAAAAAATAATTAAATGTGAGTCACTTACACAAGCTCATTAAGGCTTATGCTATCCACTCTATTTTCCTTTTGGTTTGAATGAGACAAAGTGAGAACAATATCCTATTAAAGGCTGTTTCCACATCCTATTCATTTGGATTGGTGCTGAAGTGTCAGTGTGGATTAAAGTCAGATAGCACTTGCAAGAAGAATGACTCCGCCGTTTGAAGGCTTGAGAATGCACCCAAGGAAAGACAAACAGTGTAAGGCAAAGACGAGCAGACAGAAAGAGAGTAGAGATGAGTGGCAAACATAATGGGAGAATGCTTCTATGCACTGTCTGTAAAGGGTGAATTAGGAGGCAAATAGTGTGATTATTTTGTGATGTGTGGCTGGTAGTGACGGCAATGGTGGGATCTTGCCAGCCCCATGATGCAGATAGAAACCACCAGGGGTACAAGAGGGGAGCAGGCAATTGTGATTTATGGGTAGCAGCGAGCTGATAAGGCAGCTCCCTTCATTTAATGCCTTATCGGTTGCGTTAAAGAAAAGCCACAATTTGCAGCATTCTTAAAAGCCCCAGATGTGACTAATCTCTGCAACCTTCCAGACAATCTGTCTCAAGGAAGGGAAAAAAAAAAAAAAAACAACAACCATAGATTCCCCACTTGTCCCCCTGATCTTAGGCCTCTGTTTCATTATAAATGGAGAAGAGAACTGGGCTTCTGCTCAAATCTAAAAGTGTAAGTTAAAAGAGGTTTAAAGATATTCACACAGTGTTTTCATAAGTCCACACAGAGACAGAAAACAATAAAACAATCAGAGGATACAGTGGAAAAGGCCTATGCCGACATGCAAATAAAGCATGCATTTCAAACTTGCATGATGGTCCCAACATGTTCCATCATGAGGAAAATCATCAGTTTAGCTTAAGGCGTCTGTTTCACTTCTACCATGACATGTTTAAGGAATCAAGGATTTAGGAATTCAAGGAACTTCATTGTTAGAACATTTGCACAAATTGCACCTAAGGGCTTGTAAGAAAGT
The DNA here is from genome assembly GCA_016586285.1 of Arothron firmamentum. Taxonomy (NCBI): domain Eukaryota; kingdom Metazoa; phylum Chordata; class Actinopteri; order Tetraodontiformes; family Tetraodontidae; genus Arothron; species Arothron firmamentum. The sequence continues at coordinate 3,878 of BJFM01000245.1, read as the reverse complement.
TATTGAACAAATTAGAAAACTAAAGACAAATTATGAATGAAATGAAACAGAATAAAAAGAACAATTTACATATTTTGAACACCATTCTGTGAAATAAGCAGCCAACCTAACCCTATCCATACAAATTAAACAGACATTTCCTGACAAACTGAGCGTTCTACTTGTCCGTACGGTTAGGTTTTCGTCTTCCTGACGGGACTCTGTTTTCGCATTTAAACAGGTCTGATTTCGCGTTTAAATGCCGGTATCCATCAAAAGCCAGATGCACATAAATTCACAGCAGGTAAGCTCCAGCTGCTGTCAAAGGGTAGAGTTTTTAAATATTACATGAATAGCAGAAGCACATCGAAGCGTTTTAAGGCCATGCATGGGTTAAAAGTAAATAATACTGAAAGTCAGTTGTCCAGCTCCAGCCATTCATTGATTTAAACAGTAGAGTGAAACCAAAGACAGGTTTTGAAAGAGATATTCTCTCTCATTCTTCTTTGATATATGAGGCGCTCAACACTCTGGAGTCTCTGCTGTCGCACTTTCCAATTCATAAAGTGCCACACATTTTCAGTGAGAGTCAGAACTGGACTGCAGACAGGACAGTCTGGTACTATCTTAGTACAAAGCCACGCTGTTGTAATGCTTGTGGAATGCTCCTTTGCATCGTATTGCTGAAATGAGCAGCAATGTCCCTCCCTCCTAAACATAATAATGCAGCATTCGTGCCTTTATAGATGAGAAATCAGGTAACACTGATAGATCACTATTAGCCAGAAGGGGCCGACACCTCCGACTGCCAAAAACAACTGAAAATAAAGGTTTGTCGAACAATAGTTCTTCTCCATTTTCTGTCAGTCCATCTTTCTTTTCCAGCTTTCTTAGATTTTTGTAGGTTTCCTAAAGTGTTCCTGTGCCCAATAACATTCCAGATGCTGGTTTTTATTGCTGTGCAGACTGAGGTGTTCAAGGTCACAAGCATGTTGGATGTCAGTCATGCCCTTTACAGGCAGGGTTTTCTCCGGATTGAATCTCTGATATTTTAAACAGTAGAGGGTTTAATTCCTAAATTAGCCTATTAAAAACAGCCTAAAAAAGGGGTGAACTTTAGCATCCATGCACTGATACCAAGTTAGCTTTGCTTCCTTTCTTCACAGCGTAACTTATGAAAACCAGCAATCACTCACACGAACCCTGACCCCAACCCCTAACCTAAAACCAATTCTGACCTCAACCCCCCCACCAAACAGCCAAAATGTCCTCACTTCGCAACAATTTCCTCACTTAGCTTGTAAAATGCATATTTTGCTACACATTGCAAAGCATTTACAAGAACACACACCTACACATACACACATACACAAAGGTCTCAGCATTGTTACTTCAATAACATGGAAACTTGACATATCTGTGCTGCTGATCAATTCTAATCGCAGTTAAAAAATAAATAAATAAATAAATACTGGCTGCAGCTTAGCAATAGCATTGATTTTTTTTAAGGGACTTGTTTGCATTACTGTCATATCTGATTTTAATAATCTCAAAAGGCTTTTTTTCTTGACGTTTGAGGTCCTCGTGCTTTTTATAGATTATGAATGTCAATTCAAGGTCTTTTTAATGTGGACAGATATATGTCTTTCATATGCAAGACTGCCTTGCTAGGATTGGAGTTACACAAACTAAAAAAAAACAAAACAAAGAAAAAAGTAATTATATAAGGGAGCAAGTGAATATGGATCAGGTTTAAGAATGTTTTATGTGAAGTGATCAGTGAATACACACCAGTCACTCCTGATGGGCAAAAAAGTTTGATTGAATGATTTATTTGACACAAGAGTTGCAAATTAAATTGTGGTTTGTTGCTCTACAAAATTGTTACTCACAGACAAAATGTAAATGTCTAAAGAAACAATGAACGACTGTTCAGGCACCTGCAAATACACATTAGTTGATAATCCCTTCTATGCCATCATTCACCTCTGTGGTTTGCAAGTATAGCTGCAATCTTGTCAATGTATGCTATATTTGACTTTAAAGTGCTCTTCTTTCTTCAAATGAAGTGCATTTATTTATTTTTCATATGCCTTGCAGTGTTCTACAAGTGTAATTAGTCTGTGATAGTGAGCAGTTGATTACCTCACCCACTCTGCCATTCTTAAGTATTCATGAAAGCCAGTGGTCTGACAAATGGAAATTTTCAGCACGGTAGCATCTCGCATCTCAGACCTTATTCCAAGAAATAATCCTGTTTAAATACCCAAGCTTTTAACCACAACCCAGGTGGGGGGAAAAGATCAGTAATTAAATGCTTACATGTGCGTGTTTGTATATTTATATACGTACCTCTGTCAGCTCACACACCCAAATGTATTAAAAAATAAAGTGTTTGAACATGCAGGGTATATTGTGGATTTCTCATCTTTTTGTTTTTTGTTTTTCAATTTTGAGGATTTTCTTCTACCCCCAGGGTCACAGTTGTCTGAACTTTACAACTCTGGTATCTGGTATCTCCCAAGGAATATTTAGGAACGCTACATTTCTTTACATTTATGAAGATATTATATTTTTTACACCTCCTTTACAGTTCATGGCTGTCAAAAATATATTGTCTTCATAAATTTAACTCATTTGATTTATTTAATGGAAAAACTTAAATTTCTCAATCATCAGGGATTGTGGTTATTTTAAAATGAACCTACTAAAACTCCATTTAGCTGCCATGAATCAGTCATAAACACTAACAGGATTTTTGCCTTTGACCTCTGGTGCCACCCAGCATGTCCCTGATTCTGTGCTTTTTCTCCATGTGCACTGCGCCACCCATGAGAGTACTGGGCCGGTGCATTGTTCACTCATCACACATCGTTGTCGTGGTCCATGGGAAATAATCTACAAGTGCATTGGCATTTGACAGCGCTTGTGTGTTTGCGAGGAAGGAGGTGGTGCTGTGTTCCGGGAATCACCTATATCCTCTGGAGGCCTGGTCGGTTGGTCCATGCTGTCTCCTGCCCCCCCCCCCCCCCCCCCCC
>BJFM01000242.1:177408-193646 GCA_016586285.1 Arothron firmamentum | reverse complement strand
TATATATATATATGTATCTGCTGTCAAGAGTATCTGGAATAGATGATGATTCATATGACTTTTAGAGAAATTCACATGAAGCAACAGAATATATTTGAGTACATCAAACTTTCACATAATGAGTGAGATCCATTGCCATATACAGTATGTGAAACGGCGACATCCAATCTATGACCATTCTTCGGAGAATAAAACACTTTTTCAGTGTTTGTCCAATTATTTGTACAAGGCTGAGAACTGAGAACACACCAGCTTAAAGATACCAGATTCAGCAGAGATAAATCAATGGGGAGGCAGTAAAACTGAAACCTGTGCTCCGGCACATTCGAAGAATCATTCAATAGGCATAATTTGACCTGTAATTATCGTTTTCAGCTGTTTGCCAAACACTCGGAAGCGTGTCCTCTTTGGCGACTGTCAAGACGTCATTGTTGGCATTGAAAGTCAAAGCAAAATTCAATCTGCTGTTGCTAGGAGATTCATGATAAAAGAGGTGCTACAGTAGTTGAATGCAAAATTCAGGCTTTTCAGCAGATGCTTTATGGATGGGACCAGGTAGAACGATCTGCCTGGTAAGAGGTGATTTCTCAGACTCTCCGGAGTTGTGTTGTTGACTGTCTGATTTCCCGATAAAGTAATTCACAGACCTGCCACTTGGGGAGGAATAAAGTTTGTATTTATAGCTGTAGGCTTTAAGGGAACATCTCTTTCCAAAGATGAATTTTAAAAAATATTCTGAAAGATAACAACATTACTTTACAGGGCAGTTTATGAAGAAACATGTGCAAGAATAATGAGCATGAAATGTAATTAATAATAATTAATGTGGGGAAACGGTTCAATCTCATTGCTTCCTCTCTACAATGCACCAAGCTGAATGTGCAAATTAGAGGCTGAGGCAATTGCTTTGGCTCACAATGAAAGGTTCAACTCTGCAAGTAAATGGAAGCAATTCGTTCCTGTCGAAATAGGTGTCAGACATTTGAGATGCTTTAAAACTTGATTTTTTTTTTTTTACATTAATATCTGGATATCAACTCCTGTCTTCCACTTTTTCCCACTCACTGTGCCCCTGGTGGTGACGCAGAGTATCAGACCATGCATAAATGATTAGAGACTTTTGGTACAAAAGGATTATCAGTTCTATCCCTCCCGCACAATACCTTTGATCATGGCGCACAAATCGAGGCTCGAACGTGGCGGAAAACATTCGCACTTTATGAGTCGCACATGGACTGACCTGCTGCAAGGGCAAGCATTAAATATTAATTGTGTGTGTGTGTGTGTGTGTGTGTGTGTGTGTGTGTGTGTGTGTGTGTGGATCAAGAGGCACTTGTGCAGAAGGGGATAGAAATGATAATCCTTCAGCAACAAAACTCCCTAATCATTTTTGCATGGATTAAAACTTTTCCCTCTCCTCTTATGTGGCATCCCAGAGAAAGAGACAGAGGCAGAACTCTGACATTATTAATATATGGATTAATTTTAATCACAGTTGATGACAGCTGCACATGCTGTCGAGAAGATAATTGGAAAAAAAACCAAAAAAAACCCCGCATTTGCTCAGCTTGAAATTTAACTCAAAGTTGTGCGCAAAAACTAATGCTGTGTTATATATTCATATAAAAAATCTGTAATCCTTTCTCTTAAGAAATGTATTAAGTATGAAAAACTTGCCTTTTCTGCTTTCAAACATTATCTCCTTCGAGATTTTACCAATTATTTTAAATGAAGCTCCTTTATACTAGTTTTGAAAAAGCAGGAATGTGAACACAATTACCCAGCAACTCAACAGCTTCCATGATCCAAAGAGTTTCTGCTCAAGCCCGATGTGTCTGTGGATATTTACTCCCCTGAATGGGGGGGATCTTTGTTAAATTAGCAAATAGAAGTAAGGTAGCCTGGGAGGTTAGGCTTCAGAATAAAATAGAAAAGTTAACAGGAGCTAAAAACATGAACACATGGCCAACAAACACAACGAGACAGAACACCCTGCATCCACGTAGATTAATGTCAAGTCCAGATTCATTTTTGAATTGCCTGCTTGAATCTCAAAGTAAAATATACATGTCCTGCAGCCCACCAACAGGGGGCGACCCAAACATTTTAGGTTTTATCATAGCGGTGTTCTTATCTTGTCCACCCAATTGTGCACTAGAAGAAAAAAGTTACGTGAGACGACAAGAACATCCCCAGATGTCAGGCAAAAAAAAGAAAAACTGCAGCAACATCAATAATCTTTAGAATTTCATATGAATCACTCTACAGTCTTTTCTCCAGAAGCTTTTAAAGTACAGCAATGAACAATGGAGGTAGTTTTACCGGCCAGCCAATGAAAAAAGAGCTGCTTTATGTGCCACTCACTTTCAAGCTTTTTGCTTTTTTGCCATTATGGGTCATGAATTGTTCCCTCCTCCACAATCTGCCCATCTGATCATTGTTTTTCATACCTAATTATAACCAGACTGCATTCATACATCCAGCCATCAAATTGATGGCAGGTCAAAAAGCAGCCCATTGTCATCATCATTGTCGTCATTATCATTATCATCATCATCATCATCATTAGCGTTTTAGGTAGTAGGGCTACATTGGACTAGATAATAGAAGCATCTACCGGCACATTTATTTCATCTTAAAATAACTGACGTGAATTACATCTAATTTTCTGGAACTCTGAATCCAGGAGGCAGGACAGTGATGGATGTCAGTGAGAGGGGAATCTCGGCGATTCCAGGTGTCATGGACGTGTGTGAGGGACTGATGACAGGCATGCCCAACAGAGCAGAAATGCAGAAGAAGAGAAGATTTTTGCAGATGTCAGTGCAGCCAAAGATTAAAGGGAGGCAGCAAGCATGAAGCAAAGGAAAAAAAACGGGATTAGTCAAGTCAGTGGTCAGAGTGATGATAGCGTCACTTCACTAAACTGTAGAGAATCAGTCAGCTACCGTGAGCTATAGAATCAGAGGAAACACTGGAATGAGGGCATCAAGTGCCGAGATTCTGGAGTTTGTTTTTTATCTTTGTTATAAAAAATATAACCAGAATCTCTTGTACAATAAAATACTTTTTGACTCCCATTTGGGCTTAGGATTGGATAGATGACACCAATGTCAGGCTCAGGTGTACACTCGCGACCCGCCAGGTGTGAAAAGCCTCATCCTGCGTTGTGCCATTTGCCTTCATTGATTTTTAAGAAAGTTGGACAAAGTATTGTATTCCCAACAAACCTCGAAGAAAAGCAAACACTTTTCAGACATTCAGCAGAGAAAAAATGCTCATAAACTTCCAGGCAAGAAAAGATGGTGAGCTGCGGCTCAGCATAAATGTTTGATTACTTTGGGCTGAAATGTGTTATTAGTCATTAGGTTAAGATGGCTTAACTGACCTGCTGTATTCTAGACTTAAACTCAGGCAATGTTAGTGAGGACTTGAAGCTTGACTAAAACACTGCCTTTTCCTTCTGTGTGTGTGTGTGTGTGTGTGTGTGTGTGTGTGTGTGTGTGTGTGTGTGTGTGTGTGTGTGTGTGTGTGTGTGTGTGTGATATTCTGATAGGGTTTCAGTCATCATACCACCTGAAATTGTGTTTGCTAATGGAACCACTTTGGGACAAGTGGGCTCAAACTGGAATAGAAAAATATAACCCAAGATAACACCTTGATTTGCCACCATCTCCCCCTGCGGTTGGTTGTATTTACCTGGCGTGAATATTCCCATTAAAGTCGCAGCTCAGAGGAAATGGGTTCAGTGGAACTAGACACCGATGTATCTATTTTTATTGAATTTCATCAGCCGTAACCTGGAATCTTTTCAGCAGGAAACTTTATTGAACTATGTTCACAGACAAGAAAAGTATTTTTCTACCTGAAGAAGGAGGTCATTGTGCAACAACAAGAGCAGGGAGACTTGGCACAATAGATTCATATTTGAGCCCATAAAAGTTACTTTTCCAATAAATCCTATCCTGAAATCCTCCTCCTGTGTGTCTGAAACAGTTTTACCCATGACTTTGTCCCAGCCGTGGTCAATTGGATTGGGATTCTGGGATCTTGGGACACACCTCACTGCCAGGGGGTTGTCCCTTTGCTGGGAACAGCGGGTGGGGTGCTGAGGTCTGCAATAATATTCAGTCTGGTTTTCACATGGTACATTTGTATAAAATGGAAGGCATAGGAATATTGCAGATTTATAATGTAACTTCCAGTCTAATGACATAGTTACAATATATAATATAGTCTTCCGGTCCCTCTAGATTTACCCTTTCGAGGCCTTTGAAGCCCCCTGACATTCATATTAATAAAAATAGCAGAACATGACAGTGAGATTCTTCTAGCCTCCCACCTTCCTGAATATTACAGTGTTATTGCCGATGGTGTGGTGTGTATAGTGGAATGAGCTGTCCTCTCACCTCTGGTGTAATTGAAAAGGTCTCTGTCTTTCTGCAGTTCTGGTCACTTTCCCATTAGTTCCACACACACCCCCACCTCCCCCCTCCCCGTAACCGAAATGAGCCATCAAAGCTCCCCAAATGGAATCACCCCCAGACAAGATATTAGCATCGTTCACAGAATTATTACATCATCACCGTCGCCATTTTAATAATAAAATAGTTATTGGGCACAGGGGTGGCGTGGGCGAGCTGTGGCGGAGGGGTGAGGGTGCGATAATAATGCAGGAAGTCGTGCTTGGGGGTGAAAAGAAGTTCAGAGTTTCAACAATGGAACAGTGTGTTATTTTTAGGGGTTCAGTCTGAATATCTGGATGATGTGAATATATTCATATTGCTACAAATGTATGCAGCCACATTTAGCAGTATAGAAAAAGAGTCATCACAGAAATTGTTGCTTTATTTGGGAACACGCAAAGGAATGAAGGAAACAAAGATTTTCACTTTTCCATTTCGCAAGCACTTTATTTTTAACTTTTCCTTCCATTTTTGGGCAAACACACATTAATGAATTATACCAGGGGTCCCCAACCTGCGGCCCACAGGCCACATGCGGCCTGTGAGGCCTCTCGGTGTGGCCCGCGGGGCTCTGATTGAATTAACATTAGGTGCGGCCTGACTAGGAAAATCAGGGCTATCCCTGCGGCCCGCGAAACCTGTGCGGCCCAACTCACGGATGAGCATCTGCAAGGCACCCTTCTACTGTCTGTGAGCAGTGTTGTGCCTGACTTTCGGAAGCTAGCTTCTGCCAAGCAGCACCAGCCTTCTCAATAAATTAATGTCTGAAGATCAATTGCTTTTCTCAATCATTGTTTTTAGCAAAATTTAGCTAAAAAGGTGCGTGCGGCCCGCGGGGCCCTGGCAGGAAGGCCATGCGGCCCACTTGCTGGAAAAGGTTGGGGACCCCTGAATTATACAGTTGTTTCACAACCAAACCAACCTTGTTGGTAGCCCTAAAACTATAGTTAAAATGGAAAGGTTAGAAATTATTCATCTATGCGTCTGTGTTTCCTGGTAGGCTCGATGCAGTATGAAAAATTGGAACAATACTGTAAGCTGGATCTATTATGTATTCAGGAAATTTTTGTGGGTTAAGAGGGAGAAATGTGCGGAAGCGCACGCAAACGTGCGTAAAGAACACACTTAAACCTTAGATATTCAGGCCTGAGAGTGGCTGAACCAAAAGGTGAAAAGAGTGGGCATCCACATCTGCAGCTCGCCACCAATAAGCTAATCATCACAGATTAGACAGCTCCGTGACCTTTCAGCCTCCAGCGGAAAGCAAAAACCCGGAGCTTATAGTCTGACACACAGACTCCGAGACGCACACGAGAGTGAGGACAAGCTGGTATAGAAAGGCTCGGATTTTCTACTGTAAATCCAGCTTATGGACGGAAAGCCAGCGCAAACACCTTCACAACAAACTGCCATCGCAGCAAAATTGTAAATGCTGAGGGCGAGAAGGAACCGGGAGATGGCCTTTTACGCTTTGAGGGATACTGAGTAAAACCGGAGTGACAACCAAAGAGGGAAGGCATTTCAAGCGAGGAACTAAATAAATGACTTGCAAGAGAGAAGAGAGGATGTTTGTTGTTGTTGTTTTTTGTCCTTTTCCATTTTTGCTGCCTGGTCTGAGCAAGATTGCATCTCCATATAGGCTGCAAAAGTGTAGGAAGCTTAGGTGAATTCTTATTTTTACGTGATTATTGTCATAAGCATTATCCTTTGAATAAGAATTTGAAATATTTGGTATAAAATTGTAAAGTATAACAGCTTTGCATCTACTTTTGTTGTGCACAGGCTGTTACCAGATGGGTCTTAATACTAATGTTAAAAATTTAAAAGAAGGAAAAAGAATGATTAGATTATTCAATTTCACCTGATGATGGAAAGGCACAGCACAGTGCACAGTGGATCCAGATGTTCTGGAGAACTCTGGCTCTCCCATGATGTCGATGACACCCCTTCGCCTCAAAATGAGCTCGTCAGCCTCGTTTTTCTCAGCACATCCAGCACCCTTGACTGGAGATAAGATGCAAAATTAGATGGATGTCATAATTGATGGAAGACAGCCACACCTGACGGACACGTCGCTGCCCTTACATGTAAATTCGCTCTATCGCGAATAAGATGCCACAGTGATCTGATCCCCCAAAAATACAGTCCATCAGTCAGGAGATAATGTGCAAGGGATCATTAACGTGACACTTGTTCATTTCCTGGAGATGAGTTTCGCAGGTTCTGGGGCTGCTGCGACACTTGAGATAATAAAAGACATGGCTAATGTGATCAGCGATTAGCATTTAGTGGGGAGAAGTTGAAGTGAAACTTACTTGATAATCCTCTAATTGTCAGAGCAGGTGTGATGAGCAGGGCGGAATGATGAAAATCTCTTGTTCCGTCGGTGGAAGGGATTGAAAATAAAACCGAGAGGAATAGGTGGGAGAAAGCATGGGAGTATTCTGCTTAGAAGAGATCAAAAGGAGAGAATAGCAAAGACAAGGAATAAAAGGAGGTAGGTGTGGGAAGAATCCCTCTAATGAGCTCTGCAGACCTTCATTATTCCGGCCACTTTGTAGAATTCCGTCTTCTGTACTTGTGTCTTGGGCAAGCAGTTTATCACATGCCAGAAATGTAATTTTAATGTTTTTCTTCCGTCATTCTTAAAGACATGATTCCCCCCAAAACCAGTGCTTTATGAACTACAAAGAACATTATTCCAGCCTGTCCCAGATTATAAAATGTTATTCAGAGGAAAGTAGCACAAAATGTAGTCAGAACACTCAATTGATGTTAATTAATTTTGACAAAGCTGCGCTGATCAGGCACAAAACCATATAAAATCAGTGATCTCTTGGGGGATTTATGATTCTGATCTAATGTACAAATGTCATATTTACAGTACTTAATGATTATGTAATGTAAGAAAATAGAGGCACAGCTGAGAAGGAAAAAAGATGGCTTTTGTGGATATTATTATTATTATTCAAGGATCCTATAGATTCTTTCCACTAAGGTCAGTCTTTTCCCAAAGAGTCTGCAGTTGTCCTGAAAGCCCACAGAAACAGGCCAATCACAGCTTTATTAATGTTTTAGAGCCACACAGGAATTGGATGCATTCATTAAACTGCGAGTTTTGCATCATTTTTTTCTCCTTGGGTTGATGCAAGCATAACACACTGTAGCCGACATTCACGCACACCCGAGCTCACTAAAGCCGGTATCCTATTAAAGGTCGATTCAAAGGCGTTCATCAGAGCATATCCAAAGGCTACGACAGGCTGACTCTTCCTGTTCCCTCATGCATGTGAGTTCTTGTCCGTCTGTCCGGCTGACACCAACACCAAATAGGACATTAAAAGCTTCTGCTGTGTCTTCTCTTTCTTGTTCTTAATAGCGTTCTCACAAGAATTAGGGTGCAAATAAGGACATTTCACTTTTAAATATTGGAAACAAATAAGCAAGGAATAATTATCTGGTAGGCTCTCATTTGCATAGTCTCATATGCACAATATGATAATAGAATTATTTTCTGAAGACATTTCATCAGAGATGATTTAATATGAAGTTGTTTATTCCTAAACAATCCCAATCCTACAGCTGTGCCCGAAGGAAATACATTGTAATGACCCATGGTATCCACACCAGGACGCAGTTGTGTTCTTTGCTTTCCTTTTATTATTATTTTACACACGACTTAACTTGTCACAGCCACAACTTATGCTGCTCAACCCGAACTACTAACACACCCTGCGTGCCCCGAACAACCACAACAAACGACAACACACCCAAACATCACATAGACTATCACAATATAAAAACACATTAAGTATGGATATCAGCAGGACCAGTCATTATTAACATTTTATTTAAATGAAAAACTAGTTCACAATCAACAAACATTTGCATGTACCTCTAATTGCAAAGCATTCATCCTTAAGTCCTTTTGTGCTACTTATCATTTGTAAGTAATTACTCTACGCTGTCCAACCAAGAAAAAAAGTGCTGAGCTCCCACCATCTCTGACGTAGAAACAAACCCCATTGCAGACATGGGCGCCATACTAAAAACAATGTATCTGCACTGCGGAGTGTGCGGCCTAATCATACGAGAGCACACAGCCCACACATCACCATAATCAGCCCTGTAATGAGATAAATCGTTTACTTGATTGGGATAAAATGCCTTTCATTTCGCGCCTGAGTCCAGGCTAAGCTCATATCTGTTTTCTTCCTGAAAGTTCATGGTTTTAAGGGTGGTATATTGTACTGATTGTGTCCTAATGATATATAATTCTTGTATTTAAGAATTATAAGGTATATAATTCTTGCATTCTATCTTTCAAACATGGCTAAATGGATAAAAGGACGGCTAATAGCATTGGACTTAAAAAAAAAAAAGCTGCTTGGTTATGTAAAAGGTACAGCATGGAAAACATTGACTCAAAAATAAGAAAAGCAGCGCCTTCAGAGCATTCCTTTGCAGTCATTATGTTTATGAGAACACAATTTTCTCTGTTCAATGCCACTACCAAATTTTGACTCCACCTTTTTTTAATTTTTAACTCAGCTCATGCCACAGACAGCCTGTGAATAGGAAGAACATTCATTTGAAATCAGAAAAGAACACTATTGAGAGGCGTGGGTGCAGAGTTGAGAGGGTTAAGAAAGAAAGACATGTGAACTGGAGAGATAAAATGTCTGATCTGTGTTGGTTGTATTACTCCCTGCTCTGCCTATGTCTTTCCTCTCCTCCCTCTGCCCTCACCGATTCCTTTAGGCCCGTTTAGTTAATTAAGGCCAAGGAATGTTTCAGAAACCAATTATGCTGTGACATTAATAAAAGACCACCCTCCCTCGTAAGTGCGGATGGTGTCTGTCTCGTGCCTTCCCAAAGAAAGGAATCTCCTCAGACCTGAGCACCCATTTAAATGGGGTTTGGAATGGGTGTAGAATGCAATGTCAGCGATTTTACACTTCCTTTTATTTCTTTTTTTTCTCCACTTCAGTTGTGATCCACACTCATTTTTTTTTTTTTTTTTTATGGTAGTGAGTCACTCATGCTGTGGCAGACCTTCATCGTTGCGGGAATTGCGCCGTTCCAACTGGATTTTTGAGGAGTAACTCGTGTCTGACATCAGGTTTCAGAAAATACGTGAACACTGATTGGTTCTTTAGATACATTTTGGAGGTTGGAGGGTCACACATTGAGGGGTCTTTCTAGAAAGTACATGTTGCATTGCAGACTGCCCATAAAATCCAGAAGAGACTTTGCAAAACTTTCCTTTCAGGCAAGGTCCTCAGAGGCCAAGCTCCTTATTATCCCAATAGACCGCTCGCTGAGTGCTGGTTTATGCTTTAAAAGCAGAGTAATTGGCCTCTCCCCTCCCCTCCTTTCCTCTCCTCTCTTCTCCTCTTGAAACTATAAATTCAGATTATCTTTATTACTCTCTGATTCTGACCTATATTGCAACATGCTACCAGGGGGCGAGCGAGCCTCTGTGTTCACAATATATGGTAAAAAAAAAAAAACAGGGTTATGGTAAAGAACAGTGTACCTTATCTCAATGTTGCCAGACTGCAAGTTGAGTGACTTTTGGAAAAAGTAGTGCTTCATTCTTTTTTTTTCACCTTAACAGTGTACAAATATGACCAAAGCTCTAGTTAAAAAAACAAAAAACAAAACAACTTTGGAACACTCGGAACTCGCATGCAGATGATTGAGGAAACTTGCTCCTGCTCATCAACATACTAAAGGAGCTGCAGTGATTTGTCCTACATGCACACTCATTTGTGCACAGCTACGTCGACGAGGAGCGTTTCACAGTCGTTCAGATGCAGAATTTCCTACTTCTGCCGCTATTTTGAGAATATGCAAATAATTCCTAGAACACTGACACCAAAGGTCGTTAATTAACATAAGTCAATTCCGCTGTGCTGCTTTTGGGACTGAAATTCAGCAGCGTTGGGCTGCGCTCTCAGCACGCACAATGCAATAAGTAGGGAGTGATAGGGAGGAATTATTCCACTTATTTTTAATTGAAGATCTTGAATATTTTCATACATTAAGACAGCACTTTATAATTACCTATTCCTGTGCTGTTGTCATGATACAGCAATGATACATAAAATCACAAATCCAACCGCAAAGAAAACCGGCCAAACAAGGAACACAAAGCTCGCAGGAACAGAGCGGACAGTGAATGCTGACTGAATGAATGAGTGGCAGAGAGGCAGGGAATGGCAGGAAGAGAGGTTTGGCAGGTGCCTGGGATCAACGTAATGATCCTGGAAGTGTGATCTAACATCTCCAACAGATGTTCAGGAATATCGGCTGGATACTAGCTGAAATGGCTGTATAATACATAATCTTTGCCAGTGACTAAGTAGGTGTGTGTGTGTGTGTGTGTGTGTGTGTGTGTGTGTGTGTGTGTGTGTGTGTGTGTGTGTGTGCCTTGCTTGAATGCTAGTTGCAAGTCTGACTCATTGAAACTTCATGTCAAGGATCATGAAGTTTTCTGTTCTGGAATTAGTGACTTTGTGCAGACGAGTCTTTTTGAAAGATGACAAATTCCAACTGAAAGCGCTGAAGGTTGTCATGGAACCATAAAAAGCTGCATCTTGTGCTGTCTCCCCTGCCTACCTAAAATGCACATGATTGGGTCCTTGAATGTTTCTGACAGTTGTGCGTTGATTCAAAAATCCATACACAAAACGTCCAAAGGCTGTAAAAGGTGAGACTAATACTGCATAAATCACAGTCTGTGTTTGTTTCTCTGATCAAAATGATTTCTCATCATTTCCCTGGCTGGATCAGCCTCAAAAACTGCAAGCTGCATTTTATTTTTATACTGCTTTTCTGATTATAGCATGTGACATTTTCCTACATTGCTATTATTCAAATATTTATTTGCTGGTTTTGAGACCACTGCCACGATGGTGCTGCATCTTCCTGGTAGTTCAAGCGTGTCTAATGAGATAAATGTGCTCCATATTTAAAGCTGCTACTAGATGTTATACTACTATTTTGTGCCTAATAAGCCTGTTTACATTGTGGTGCGGGGTAAAAGCGTTAGGATGTTGCACTTAACTATTAATCTAACACAAGAAACATCGCTTAATTATTTACTTAAGACAATAACCATACAAAATCTTGTACCAGCATGTTAAATATAAGTCTATATTTGCTCCCCGTCATCTCTAGGGTTTGCCTGCTCTGAATTTTCATGCGTATTCCCTCTCTAACCCCACAGAAACGCCTTCCTGTTCTCTCGTGCTTCCCTCGACTATAATGCAAACTTCCCCCTGATTTAAGCACTGCAGAATCAGGTTTATGCAATTGATTGTTGCTGCTCTGACACTAAACGCCACCCCCTCCCTCCCCCATGCTCAGTTAGAGAAAACATTAGCATCGTTCGGCTCCGTAAAAAAATGCTGAGCCGTAGCAGGAGACACCCCCCCCCCCCCTTATGTCACCAGAATGGTTATCTCCTAAGCTTGTACGCCAAATAAAACGAGCAGTTTTGTCTCTTTCTGTGATTGAGTTTGCCGCGGTAACTCAATAACGCTGGCTCCTGAAGAAACAGCCAAAGAGTGATTCTCGCATTCCTTTCTTTTACTTTCTCCACACAAGTGAATTCCTCCCTGAGGTAGCAATTTGGTCACATCATTCTCTAGCCATCCGCTTTTAATGGGCTCTATGTCAGTGAATTTCCGTTTCACCTTAAACAACTTTTGCTTTGCATTGCAATAATTTCCTCTCTGGGGCATATTAAGCTCCAGCGGAACTACCTATTTACCGGATTTTCCCATAAAAGGCTACAGACATTTTTTTTTTATTCTTATTGTTTGCAAGCAACAATGGTGGAAGATGAACCATCCCCTCAGAGCATGATTGTGCTACTGCCGATTGATAACAGCAGGGAGGTAGGCAGATTTGTGGAAAATCACGCTTCTGTCACATGTTTGTGGGCTTCCGGTGCAGATAAATCACTCCTGCCGTCATATATACATTGTTTTTTTCCTCCTCAAATTTTGGAATCCACAGGTCGTCACTCACCGCTGCGCTTTTATGGGTTTTTTTTCTTTTGCAGTAGATGAGCGATGATGGTAAATTATGTGACAGATTGACAAACTCATTTATAGTCCATGTGGAGAAGGAGTACCTTCGTGCCACCAAGGTGTGGTGGAGAAGTGGATGGAGTAATCAGTGAGCAGAGGGTGGAAATGCATGGGTGGGGGAGAGACCAGAAGGATCGAACATCTTAAAGTACATCTTTTTCCTCGTATGTCACAGAAAAATCCTGTTACAGTCACGGCTCCATTCACCATGAGGCTCGCTGGGGTTTGGCTTAGGTTAGCCTGTTCCACTTTGTGGTTGTTTTTCAAATAAAACCATTCCTTATACGTTGACATCGATCCTAACCGATATATAAACCACAGTTAGGGTGAAGATTAGGAGCCAGATCTATCCTGAAATTTATATATGCTTCATTTCAGCTGTGCAAAATTCTGCAGTATTTTTGCTCCCACATGGCTGCTCTAAACTGCTGTTTTCTACTTCCACACTCATACATAATCATGTCCTGAGTGATTCCTTCTTCTAAACCACCTTGTCTTCTGTTTTGTAACTTTCACTTTTCTGTAAAATGTTTTTTATTTCTGGTATTTCCAGTAGTGAGTTGGTGTAGACTCATGTGCACACTGTAAAAATGCACTAATGAAGTGACAAAAACCAGAGTAGATTAAAATTTTTGTTGCCACTCAATAAATAAATACATGATGGGATCCAGCTCTGAGTGATCTGGTTAATATAAACTTTTTCAATGTCGTCTAGCAAAATGATTGAAAACATCTATCTGAGTATTTCACAACCATTGATATTTTCCACAAATTTGCATGCCTTCATTTGTTAGCATGCTAACACAGTTAGCATGGTGATGATCTAAATATATATTTGGAAATACGCAAATTCTTCATATAATTCACATCATTCAGAGAGCGCGTTAAAGCCAAATAAGTATCCATGCTAATCAAGTAACAATGCAATGATCTGACACTTGGATTGAATAATTCAAATACCTCTCTGACACCCACCCCCAACCTAAATACTGCATCAAACCAAGCACATCCCCTTGTGGCAATGTGTGCTTGACAGGACCCCACCTTTTAACACCCAGTACCACCATGATCCCACCACTGAAGGAGCCCTCTCATGGAGTGTATGCTGTGAGGATTACATTCCTAGACTTCTCCAGCACCTTTAACACCATCCAGCCACTGCTCCTCAGGGACAAACTGATAGGGATGGGAGCAGAACCACACCTGGGTCATGGATCACAGACTATCTGACAGGTAGACCTCAGTACGTAAGACTGAGGGACTGCAAATCCGACACTGTGGCCTGCAGCACAGGAGCACCCCAGGGAACTGTTCTCGCCAGTGCTGTTCACCCTGTACCCTTCCGACTGCCAGTCCAGCTCAGAGCTCTGCCATCTACAGAAATCCGCGGACAACACGACCATTGTGGGTTGCACCATGAGTGGACAGGAGGAAGAGCACAGCAAACTGATCAAGGACTTTGTCACATGGTGTGACTCCAACCACCTTCTTCTCAGCACCGTCAAGACCAGGGAGATGGTGGTAGACTTTAGGAGACCCAGACCACACCCAGAGCCGGTCATCATAAAAGGGGACTGTGTAGAGGTGGTGCACATATACAAATACCTGGGTGTGCAGCTGGATGATAAACTGGACTGGACTGCCAACACAGATGCTCTGTGCAGGAAAGGACAGAGCCTCTGTACTGGACAAACTGGTGGGGAAGGCAGGCTCTGTCGTTGGTGCAGAGCTGGACAGGCTGACTTCTGTGGCAGAGCGACGGACACTGAACCGGCTCCTGTCCATCATTTACAATCCGAATCATCCATTGCACGGTGCCACCTCCAGGCAAAGGAGCAGCTTCAGTGACAGGCTGTCGTTCCTCCCCCACGCTATTCAGCTCTTCAACACCTCACAGGGAGAACGATAAACAATGTAGAGCCCTGGACAATGTAGAGCTCTGGACCTACACGCTATATCACACTAATACATTGCAGTGTGACTGTATTTTTTTTTTCCATCTCTATGAGACTGTATTTTCTAAAACCAACCTCTTCAGAGTTTTTGCACACTGGCTTATAAGCACATTGTAGTTTTTAGTATTTCAGCTTAGTCTTAGCATCTAGCTTTTTAGTATTTAGTATTCTGCTATATGTGCAGAAAAACTGCTAAAACAACCCAAAATAATTTTATGTGAGAACAGTGACAATGGTGAAATGGTTCTCCATCTCTACGACCACTAGGGGGGGCTAAAGTAGGTAACTTCCTCTGAAGTAGACTTTATTCTACTGTTTTTGTTTTATACTTTGTTGATTACCCACAAAATCTATAGAGTGTATATGAACATACCATGAACCCATGCACATGTAACACTTGCTCAAGGGCACCTCGGCTTTGTGATGGGAGGCCGAGAGCGTGGCGTGGTGAGCTGAACTGACTGTTCCCAGATATGTGAGAGGAAAGCAGAGTGCAACGCACTGTTACACTCCCGCCGCTTTACATTTTATTCGCTCTGATCGATGTGAGGCGGCATCAGAATCCGGTTGGAGGATACTCGGCCTGCACGTTAGCGTCACCAGCCTTGATGTGCAGATACATTTTTAGCCTTGTGTCGTCTGAGGGGTAGCCGGTGGCACAGTTTGGGAGCCTGCATACATCTTCCAGACGTACTGCTCTGGCCCTACCCACGGAAGTACATCAATCATGCTGCTCTGGCAAAAAAATAATAAAATAAAATAATAATTATGACAATAATCTTTTAAATAAATACAGAATTTGGGCATTTATGCTTCACATACATTCCCCAAGTCATCAATTAGTAAAATATTTCCTGATTCCATGGTATCATTGGACTTTTCTTTTATAGCTTCAAGTTAAACCAGTAGAATCTGCAGAGAGTGGCAGAGCATCACCATGGGAGTCACACACCGGCAGATTGGACAGGAGCTGAAGCAGTTCATGAGCAAGGCACCTACCTCCCTGCTCTTGATGCTGCTGAGTGGATGAACAAGCACTCTCAAAGCGTGGAATGACTCTATTAACTGTTCATAAACTGGGCTGTAGTTATTTTTCTGTTTTCAGTACGAAGCAAAATAAGTGATTATAATATTGATGATTTTCCTGTAGTGATAGATATTTGCTATATTTTTCTTAACATCCACAATGGTAACATTTCATTTAAAGACAACAAAGAGGGCTTTTTTATTATTTGCCTTCGATTTTAATTTTTCACATTTTTTTCATTTTGAAAATGATCCCAACAGTAATAATAAAAAACAAATGATGCCAATGAGAAGAGCATGAAAAAAACAGCCAGATATGAAAAACAATAGATCATGTTCCCTCTCTTTTTTTAATTTTTCAATTCTTCTTGTGATCTGCAAGAACATGAAAGTGCCACTGTCTGAATAAAAACTGGAATCAGATCGAAAAGAGGTAAAGATTTAGGATGGAAATAGTTCATTTTAAGGTATCCCCCTTCCAAAAGTTAAAAAAACAAACAAAAAAACAACAACAACAACATTGTAATAGGAGCCCCGAAAACTGTTTACTTCAGCATGTAGGTAGAGGAAAGAGAAGAATGAAAACAGCGTTGGTGTAAATATTTTAAAGTTGAGAGATGGGATGCCGCCACACAGAAAAGGAGGGGGCATTGTCTGGAGAGAGAGAGAGAGAGAGAGAGAGAGAGAGA
>BJFM01000242.1:161268-177204 GCA_016586285.1 Arothron firmamentum | reverse complement strand
GAGAGAGAGAGAGGGAGGGGGGGGGAGAGGGAGGGGAGAGCAGGAGCATCAGAGCTGATCTCCGTCAGTCCTAAACTGCAAAGCGAAGCTGACGGAGCGGCGTCACCAGCACGCTCTTCCTCTCCCTGAGTGTTTCCCACCGCGTCGCGCCGCATCCGCACCAGCCGCGAAGATGCACCGTCCTGCGCCGGGATCGACGTTGTTTCTGGCTGTCGCTCTGTGGATTTTCAACCACGCCGGCCGCGCGCAGGGAGCTTTGCCAACAGCCCGTAAGTTGTTGAGTCTTATTTTCTTTGGCCCCCTCGGTGGTTAATGGGGTGAGTCTTGTGTGTGAGTGGACTGCAAAGCGAGCGCGCCTCTGGAGCGGAGCCGCGGCGGCAGTCGCGGCGCGCTTCCTGGCGCGGCTGCAGGTATCCCCCCACGGCGGTGTCAGTCGTGCCTTTGGGGAGTTTTTAAGATCCTGGCATCGGACAAAGTGGGAGAATTTGTTGATCTCTGAGTTTATCATTTAAAACATTTATGTTATTTTAACTGGTTTGGGTTTTGATTTATTTTGCCTCAGTCTTTCCCCAGGCAAAGTGAAGAGAGGCAGTTTAAAACACTTTCACAAATGTGGTTTTTCAGTCCATCCATCCATCCATCCATCCATCCATCCGTTTTTCAGTCTTTTCAGGGATTTCAAAAGGTTTTATTTTTTCTCTTCCTGTCTCAAAGAACAGAGCACAGGACTCAGTCTAATAAACTCTGGAGTTACTTTTGTGTGAGTCGGTGACTCATCTCTAAATATTCTCCAGTATAATGCTGATGCTTTCCAGAAGAATTTGCATCTCATTTCGTATTCTTTTAGTCCTTATTGAAAAACTGGTGATGACTATATTATAATCAATACCCCAGGATGGTGAGCTCACTCATTATTCTTTGACTTGATACAAGTAAACATTTCACATTACAGTATAATGTTTGGCATTGCAGAACAATGCTATTCAATTCTAAACTAAATGTATGGCCCTTTGAAAGGCACCATCGGTGAACGATGCAGATCTTTTCTTAAAAGACCAGACAGTGTTTAGTTTTTGTAATGTCCTGGAATTATTTCCACCTGGCTTGGTGTCTCTCCAATGTTGCTGACTCCCGGTGTGATCTCAGGGCTCCTCTGGTCCCTCGCCTCATTAATCATCCTTTCAGATGAGAAAGGGAGAGGAGGAGAAAGAGAGAGAGAAAGAGAGAGAGAGAGAGAGAGAGAGAAAGAGAGAGAGAGAGAGAGAAAGAAAGCTTTGGTAAGTGTTACAGAAAATGAGGAGATGGACACGTAGCTCTTTTTCAGAAGTTGTTCCTCATTGTGGCAGTGTGGCGCAGACAGGTTGCACACTGGCAACGTTCTAAAAATAAAACTTTATCGATCCGTTTATGAAAAATGCCTGCATCCATTACTGGTAGACCTACGAAAAGAAGGTCTTTTAGAGCTAGAAAAGTTATTCTTGCTTCATTGATTGGAATAATTTCCATACTTTTTTCCGCAAACTATTTTGGGTCATTTAAGCCAGACATGTTTTCTGGTTTGTCTGTCGATACCAAAATGAAAAAACAAAACAAAAAAAACAACAACAACAAAAAATTAGAGATAAACATGAAAGCATGTCATGTGCAACAGGCTTATTATATAAATAATAACAGCAGCTGCTAACTCTTATGAAATAAAAAGGCACGTTTAGACTTACAGTTCAGAGTGAGATTTAAGGTTTGGCAAGCCCAAGTGTGTGTCTCTCTCTCTGTGTGTGTGTGTGTGTGTGTGTGTGTGTGTGTGTGTGTGTGTGTGTGTGTGTGTGTGTGTGTGTGTGTGTGTTTAGTAGTAGTGCTGACCCTATGCACCCATTGTCGGACAGACAATGTCATCGCCTCCACTGGTCTGAGGCATGCACGAAAATAAAGATGAACACCCTGCTGCGGTAAACACAGTGAAAGTGCTTCTGAGAAAATGTGTGCACTTGCAAAGGTGGGACGGGTCTCTAACTCATTTGACTGTGTGTGGTTTTGCATGTCGAATTTTTAATATCATTCTGAATAAAAAAACAAAAACAACAAAAAAAAAACCCTAAACATAAAAGTGCATTGATCCCCTCTGGGAAATAAAAGCATTAATGATGCACATGCACAGCTGAAGAAAATGCAATTACCTACGTCCTTGTTGCACTTCAGCGTTCTCAGTGCACGGCATTTACACCTTTAATACATCCTCTTTTGTATGCACTGGCGCCAGAAGGCACACTCCACATACCTGGGCTAATTTTTCCTTGAACCAGCCTTGAAAATTTTCCAGGCAGCGCTGCAATTCATCTCTCTGCGTGCCCTCAGTGGGCTTTCACATCCTTAACAGCCTCAGCAAGCTCGCTGTGTGAAAGGACGGGCCTTTGCGTCAGTGTGGTAGTGTCGCCGTGGGTGGCTAAATAGGATGCCCCTAGAGCCTGTCTGATATAGAATCAGATTAGCCTTTTCTTATCTCATTAAGCATGCCAGGCTATTTGACATAGACATCACTCTGCTTCAGTCTCCAGGTCCACTGCAGGGCAGGACACAGGCCTTCCTCCTCAATATAAATCATTGGATGAAACTAAACAAGAGCGTTTTTGTATCATCTTGTCGGCAACGCTAATGTTCCGAGTTTGAGGCTGTAGTTGTTGTACCCATTTAGTCAATAATAAGATGTTACCCCAAAGTGGCTTTGTTGCCTTTTGGATAAGTAAATGTGATTGGGATCAGCGCTTACTTCGTAGAGAGACAAAACATCCACGCGACGCTATGATTATCATTAAGGGCAGTTAAGCGTTTCCTGGCCTGTATTTTGAATCGCAGTGGGAGGCGGTAGTAACAAGCGGAAAGAGACCAGCTTGGTTCAGATACGATCCGACCAGCATTTGGTGTTTTAACTGCGTTTGGCACCTGTGTAGTCATTCAGCTGCACCTATTTGTTTTGGCTGCTTATATGTCCAGATTAGTGCATTTATCAGAGTCAGGGCTCGGATGCGAAGTGTATTTGTTAACTGCATACTCATTTCTCTCTTTTGACCCATATTGTCCTCTGCCTAGACAACTCTCTTACACTTGCTGCTTTTTTCCTTTGCTTTGTTGTAGTTGCTCCTTTGCGCTCCTGCAATTCTCTAAGACATCTCTGTGTCCGCTTTCCTTTTTCTGTCTTTTAGCCTCAACAATCTTTTCACACCGAGTATGAACTCCGGTGAGACCTCTGACCCTGAGGACAGTCCTGCTGGTTGCAGGTGCAAAGTGAATAAGCTGTACTGTGATGGCAAAATCAGTTTGTGCTGACATTATGCAGCGCTAACTCTTATTTATGACTGAGGACGGTAAAACGGGTGCTCCCACGGCTGCATGCAGTTGTCTCCAGGAGCTCGATAGCTGTGTGCAAAGAGAGGCAAGCCCATCTTTCTTTGTATTTCTCCCACTTGCTCCCAGTAAACATTTATTGCCTAAATGGTGGCATCAAGCCTTCAGTTGCCATTTCTTTATATCTCCATGTTTCTAAGTGAGTTAAAAATCTATGAATATTCAATTCTGGGTGAATAGCCCCGGACCTACCATTGGCGGTGACTTTATAAACATGTATGGGTTTTTTTCTATTTAAAAAAAAAAAGAGTCTCCAAGTGACATTGAGACTGATTGGGTCAAAGCCAATCAGAGACATCTTTCCTCCAGCCCCTTAAATTCCCTCTGTCCCATCCAGTGCATAAGTATTTCAGATCAATAAGGCATGATTTCATTATTCTCGCGTAATTTCCCAAGCATATCAAACACCGAATGGTGAGAAATGCACTGTAAGACATTTTTTTAATGCCCCCCCCGCCACACACACACACACACACACACACACACACACACACACACACACACACACACACACTTCTGTATTTGTCTCCTTGAAGAACTGACGTTTCTGTCTCGGAGCTAAATGCTTCTGCAAGGCTATCTATGTTTCATCATGGGAGCGAGGCAGAGTGATACAAATGCGCACTGACAAGTCTTGTCGCAGAATTCCCCGAACAGTGTCAACGTAACATCCTTGCACATTCCCGCGCATACGCAGAGGCCCTCATCACGAAACTTATACTTTTCCCCACCCCCACACCCCCCACCCCCACCCCCACCAAACTAGGGCCAAGACCATCCATCAGTACAGATAAGCTCGGATTTATGTCAGTTTGACACGATCAGAGATAAGTTAAGAAAAACACAATACCCCTGAGATTGCAATAAGTAGAGCAACCCGGGATTTTACCTTTGGCGGGGGAGAGGTTCTGACACATGCCTTGGTGCTGGTATTGGATGTTTTATCAAATATCTAAGGGTGTCCCTAATTTGCACAGAAACCTCTCCGGATCGCTGCACACCTGGATACCTCGCGTACCCCATACCTCGCGTTTAATTCTGTTTCACAAACATGTGTGTGCACACCCGTGTCAAATCAGAAAGTTATTCTAGTGGAATGTGTTCTAATTAGGGCCCGCAAAAATCTGTCCACCTCATTAGACAAGGGTCTTGGACGTGGCGTGCGGGCGAACGCTCGAAGAAGGACGGAAGAAGGAGAAAAAGAAAGACGAGGAGAGACATTCGTTGGAGATGGTCAGAACTTATTATTGTATTTGGCGTTCTCATTCAATATTTAGAGTTGCTTTTTATATCTTAAGAAAAAATGGGATGGTTAATGAATCTCAAGCTTTATTTCATATCATTAAATCTTGCTCTGTGAGATCCACCAGGCAGGAACATACAGATCATGTTGATGCCTGCAGGTGCAGGCATCAGTGTGTGAGTGGTGCACCTTGTGACGGATCAACGGCCACTGGGATAAACTCCAGGACCCTTACATGACCATGAATTGGAACAAGTGATGGTTAACAGAAATGAGATGAGATAAGAGCAGGAAATATGGACTTCATCTGGGTGTCCATAATGGCGCAAGACCGTGTTAAGCCCTACAATTTGTAAAAGCCATAGTTCAGAATGATTTGGGCAGAGAGCCCACGTATCCATCCAGAAACTAAATGTAGAATATGACTTTTAAGTCATATTCTTCTTTAAGTCTTTTTATACTGGGTGATGCAGATAGAAATGCAATGTAAGGACGCTGAAATTTAAGTCATTTTGTTTGAATTTCAAATCATTTGAACCTGTTTATGCAGGTCATGTGACACTAACATGTTGTCGCACCACAGGTTCCTTTATATTAGGGGTTGTAGCATTGAGAATGAGATCTAGAGAATCGTCGTCGAGTCCAAAAGAGTCACAAAGTTAAACCGCAGTCGCACAGTTCACACACTCTGGCTGTATAGCTGCTCTCAAACATCCAGGACTCTACAGATGCTGAAAAAAAGGCCAAAAACTAGAGAAATGTCTTTAAATGACCCTTGTTCCTTTCTGCACTGTTCAGGATCCTTGATGGATCACACTCGATTGTGTTGTTGTTTTGGGGTTTTTTTGTTTGCTTTTACTGCATTACTGAATATCAAACCATTGGTTTTTTCCCCCCCATTTATATCCATGGAGGTAATGACAGACATGCTGAGTCCTAATGACTTTATAATGTAGAGCATGTGTGAGTGAATTTCATGATCATTTCACTGATTGAATTAGCCTTTAAACCGATTACACACATCAATTAGATGTTTTGAATGTGAAGGTAATCAGCAAAATTTGCTTAGATATTAGTCAGTTATTAGCTAGTTATCTAGCAGCAGCTTGACTTACATGGAGGAGGACAGAGTGTGTTGTGGGCAGAGACTTGAATTATGCAGATTGATTTTAGCCTCTGACCTTAATCACTTATTCTGCATGTGCTGTTGGCGCGATGGGTAGCTGAGGAATTTCGGGATTAATGATAAAAACGCACAACATCTGTGTCTGTACATGCGATCACACGTAGAAAGTCCTGTGTTTTAGAAAGCGAGTGAGACTGCGGCTCTTGAATGGAAACGCGTGGGCCAGAGGTCCCGTCATAATGGCTGTTGGGACTGTAGCCAGCAGCTCGCGCTGAAAGTGTGTGGCAGAGAAGTCTACGTGTCATCAGCTGAGACAAATGTTGTTATTACCCTCCGCCCTTGCATTCCAGTTAGTTTAAACCAGTTGACTGCTCCTTTTAATCCTTGGGTTACTTTCATTAAAAGAACCTTTTCCCCTTTTGATTCTGTCATAAAAGAAAAACACACGACAGCCTCTTGAGAAGCAACCTGTAAAAACGCGGAAAAGTTTGTGAGTGTGTTGTTGTATGTGGTGCATATCGAGTACCAAAATACGCATTCTACCAGTAAAGCGAAGACATTTTTGGGAAATGCAGACACTTGGACTGGTCAACGTTTGAGGGTCAGCACTTGGTTTTGCCATGTGGTTGTGATGGTTGGGGTCAATGGATTAATTGTGATGGTTGGGGTCAGGGTAAGGAGCTGGTGAATGTGTCATGTCAATCAAAGTCCTCACAAAGATAGAAGTAGAAGTATGTGTGTATGTGCGTGAGAGAGAGAGAGATGTGTGTGCAGGAGTTGACAGCTGTGGAAAAAAGAATCAAATTCTGAAAAATTACAGGCAGACCCGGTTTTTTGTTTTTTTCTTTTTTAGCCAGACAAAGAAAAAAAATCCTTTTAGCGGGAAAGAAAAGCACTAGGGGTGCAGAGGCAGATTTAACAATTAGGATGCCTGAGGCAAAAACATGCATGGGGGCTCATCTGATGTTCTCCACTTCTGGCTGTGTAAATGTCATATATTGACTCCGTTTAACAATTAACGTTTCATTATTTGATCGATAGGGAAAGATGCACAGTGTCTTTAGGTTAAACCTATACAATCGGATAAAGCCTTCTCCACAGCCGAGAGCAAGATGGCTGTAGAAGTTGCTTCGTTGGCAGTGTTGCTTGATGCAGAGTGTTAAACTATGGAGTATAACTGGAGGAGATCAACAAGGGAAGACGTGCCCCTCCTGGCAGCGACGCCATAGAGTGATCCTTCGTGTACTTCATAAATAATGTTTGGCAGAGTGCAAAAACTGGCCTGCGTTCATTTCACACGTAAGCAGCCAAGTTTAATTGTGTCCTGCCGTCAACTTGTGCAATCAATTAGCTTTAATTAGCAACAGCTGTAAAACTGCGTCGCTGCCATTTGTCGTCGCTCTTTGCTGATTTACGCTGGTTAGAGCTTAAATGCTGCTAATGCCGTGCTGGCTTCACCAGAGAGAGAACTACCCTCAGAACCTGCTGATTACATATATTTCACTGGGTTTGCAGACCCGTCAGTTGAGGACATTAAGAAGCAACTCCTCGTGTTTGCTGTAATTCTGATTAGCTCGTTAAAGCCTTCGACACCCTTTATGGTCATGATGGCAGGTTTGCTGCTCCCGAGAGGAATCGGTACATCTGGACAAAGGTATGGCTGTCTGCAGGTGGCACTGTGAGCTACCTGCGTTTGCTTTGACACACTTTTCAGCAAGTGTGAGAGTGAGAGTGTGTGTGTGTGTGTGTGTGTGTGTGTGTGTGTGTGTGTGTGTGTGTGTGTGTGTGTGTGTGTGTGTGTGAGTCTGATTAGGGATGTTTTGTGTGTCCACGACAGCATGAGACAAAAAGTTGAGGTTAAATGTGGAATTGGTCCACTAGCTTTAGTTCAAGGTGCTGATAGAAGCTATGATTAGTCAGACAAGGGTCACCGCCTCCTCTTCACACCTTTATTTCTTCTGCTTTTGCTATGCTTTTCTTGTTCTTTACTCGTGTACTCTACGTGTACTCCAGCCTTTAAACTCTCCAGGTTGCCTCTTAATGTTACTCTTTCCATATTTAAAGGTATTCTGTGGAACCAGCTCCCTTTCCATGTTGGGAAGGCTGACACTGTCAGTACTTTTACTTTCACAATTAATCTGAAAACCTTCCTCTCTTATAGTCAGATGCTTAAGCTACATTCATTATTCTAGCTAACTCCCATATTTAGAACAGGGTCATGTAACCTTTAGCCACCACCTTAGTTACAATGCTATAGACCGACGCAGAAAATGCAGCCATGGTTGCATGTCTTTCTCTTCTCTTCATCAGCAGGTGAGTTTGAGTTGCAGGAAGTGTCACCTCGACACTATTAAAGGTGGCAGTGCAGTCGTGATTCCAGTCAGGGCAATCCTTGAGCCACTGATTTGATTAATTTGGAATTTCATTTACCCGCCATAAAACCGTTGGTTACTAACTGAACAACGTATAGAAACATTTAAAAAACTGTTTTCATGTCGTTGCTTGTGGAACATCGTCACCGTCTGCTGGCATCACCGTCGTTTGCCTAGAAATGAAACGATGGTGGCCAAAACAGAGGGGATTACCACGTGGATGATCATGGATCATTTTCAGCTCTCTAATCTATCTGGGATGGATGTCGAGTCTGACTGCGTACATAAAATGCAAAAAAAAAATTAAAAAAATCCATACACAGGCAGGCAGACTGGAAATTGTATGTGTGATCTGCTCTCAGCGTGCCTCATGAAGGTATTGTAGCAGGTTTAGCGTGAATAGCACAGCGGCAATTAGCTGTTCTTGTTGGTATTTGGCGATTAGAAGTCAATTAGACCTCAGACTCCTTCATTGTGTAGAACTCTGCTTTATATTTAGGAGCACAGCGGGCCATCGACAAAGTGCGAAAGGAGAGGAGAGGTAGACACTCTTTGACATTCTTTGAAAGACTCAGTACAAAGAGCTGCCCTGAAAGCTCAGCATGGTGCCCTTAGGCAGAATTATCCGTGTATCCTGGTGTGTGATGATGAAGTCCTCAGTGTGTTGCGCTATTGCACTTTATTTTATTTTTTTTTGGCAATATTCTCTGGCACATCGCCCTGAAAGACACACTGCTTTTGAGTCCACTTTGCCATCTGTAATTGCAGCCGTGGCCTGACTGTTGAATCGAATAATCCTCTCGCTCGAACGTAAACAAAGTTGTTAGTCTGAACTGAAAGAGATGTTCGGGTCCTTCATTCAAACACCGAGACTCCCTGTTTGACAAACAAGACTGTCTGGAATATGGAAAACAATCTTACAACACTGCGTTTTACGTCAAGTTATCATACTTTAAGAATCCTAAAATCAGTTAGAGAAATGCCATTTGTGTTTTATGCACATGCTATACCCGGTACATAACACGCAAACTCGGTGACCTGTCTGAAGACGAAGAAGAGAGGATGAAGGCCGTGAAAGTACTGTTTAGTCAGCACAGTGTGTCAGCGGGCTAATGGACAGACGTGCCCCCGCCTCACCCTGAATGGGATCCAAACCCATTAGCAACTGAAACACTTCAAAGGGTGGTAATGCGTGACTCTGTGAAGCTGCCGTCACGTGCGCTCTCTTATGCAGTTCAGAAGTTCTCTGTCAGGGTTGTTTGCGCATTTGGTAGCTCTTGCACCCGATGCCCGTCAACTCCGCTGGGTCGGTAAAAACACGATCGAGTTCTGAAAAAAAAAAAATGCTCGAGAAAGAACTTCAGTTTGGTGGAACTGAAACCTCTTTTATGGTTATAACAAAATATTATTGGACTGTACCCGCTTACTGGAGCATCTCAGGCAAACAATGGCAATCTGATTTGGACATAACAGTACGTGTACAATACATTCAATGTATTACACAATCTAAAAAAACCTGCGCCACACCCAGCGATCAGCCACACCTGCAGCTCGTTAACCAATCTACGCTGCATGTAAGCCCCAGACTTTGACTGATCCAGTGCCGGATTGTGGTCTGCGTAATGCGACACGCTCCAGCGTTGATTTCCTGCCTGCTTCCCCGGTTCCAGCTCTACCTGCTCTTGACCAACTCTCTCCACCTGTTTCCTGGAAAACCTACCTGCCTTCTGTCACCGACTACGAGGCTGGGTATTCCTCTGACCTGCTGCCCTTTCTGCCCGCTCTGGATTACATCCTCTTGTAACCCGACCTGGTTCCGGCTCCTGACCGCCAGACTGTGTGTTTCTTCCCCCCTCCACCGCTTCAGCCCACTCCTATCTACAAGCGCAAACGCGGCCTACCTGCGGCCTGCTACTGCTAATAGCTTCGGCAAAGCCTTGCAACTATTCCACCAGCTATCCGCTCTGTCAATCAATACAGCTGTATTCTTACCATCCAGTTCTGCTGCACTTGGGACCTTATGTTAACCGTGACAAGTAATTATAATTCCAGCGCAGCCAGTACCACACTTTCCGAGTGCTTTTGTGCAAGGTTTTTAACACCCTGCCTGGTTTGCCTCAAGGCTAAATGAACCCAGCAGCTAGCGACCGGACCCCCTCCATTCAACTCCGCACTCATGCTGCTTCTCCAGAGTGTCTGAAACCATCACGCATGATTACAGCGTCAGGCCGTGACACCAAGCATCGGCCTGCTGCACGAATCACGCAAATGGGAATTAACCATGCGAGCGCAAGGCCGTCCAAACAGCAGATTGTTAATAAATTTCACAGAAAGTATAGTGTACTTAGTCAAGCACACATATCGCATTAGCGCGACAGAATGAATTTTATGATTAATTGTCCTTTTTTAATAATATTTTTGATCTGGCTTTGATAGGTTTTTTTTTTTTGCTTTTGTTGTTGTTGAAGACAATGTGAAGGGAAATGTGTTTCCACTTCATCATGCGGGGCTGCTTTTTTTGTTTTATTAACAACGTTTGCTTAATGCGACGGATCGGAGAGAGCTACCATCATATCGGAATCACTCACTTCCAAACGGTTGGGGCTTCTTCACTTCATCCTCCTGATGAGGTCGTTTTTTTCTTGTGGGATCGCGTTTTTTTTAAAAATATATATACAGTATATATACACATAAAACACGCCGCGAAAAATTAAGGTTACGGTATATGCATACGTAATGAGGCATGAACGCAAATGATTGCAAACAGCAGATTCAGGAAAAAAGTCCTGGAACATGTGCAAGCAACTGTAAAGAGGTGATAAAATTAAAAAGCATGCAGGGAATTCCCAAGTCCCCTGCCTGTTATCATGCATGCATCATGTGAGATAACGAGCAGGCGACCGTCTGAGCCGAGTTTGCCTTTGATAACTACATTGAATATCCTTTATTTTTATTATTATTATTATCATTACTGTTAGCTTCATCTGGCTCTCTGGCTCACTTTCCTTTGTGGAGGTCGTGCATAAATACTGTTAAATGGGAAAACCTTTTTTTTTTGGTAATAGAGCCGTTTTCCAGTTCAGAGAAAACATTTTGCTACATAATTGTACAGAATTAGTTATTTTCAGTTTAAACATTGGGCAGAGTGTGCACGTTTAAGCACACTTTTACTGCAGACAAATATTCTCTGGCTACTTTTCAGCTGAGACTGCTTGATCTAAAACATAAAACCTTTTTTTTTGCTCAAATATTTCTGTTTAATTTGCTTCAAAGTAATCACATTTGGCCCGTTATTATCTTAGCCATGCAGGAAAGATGACTCACACCCTCACACACACTTGCCCTTCTACTTCTGTCTTTATAAGGACTTTATATGGAGCCATAACAGGCTCCCCATCTCCCTACCCTAACCTGAATATTGCAACAAAATATCAAACCTGAACCCTGAACCCAATTCTAACCCCAACTTTAAAACCATGTCTTAACCCTCAAACAGTCCTTGTTTGTGGGGACCAGCCAAAATGGTCCCGCTTTGCAAAAATGACCTCACTTTGCTAGTAGAATGAGCATGTTGGTACTCAGTATGTAGTTACAACAAGAACACATGCACACACACGCACGCACGCACGCACGCACACACACACACACACACAGAGTCGGTAGGCCAGCTGTTTGAATGAGTTTTAAGCAATTTCAAGTGCAGATAGCAGCAGGTCCTCTTGACCGAAGTGCCCCCCTCTTGACAACCTGAAAGCACGGACACATTCTCATCCAAGTGCCTCTACCGTATCGAAAATGCCCTTTTTTTGTACATCTGCGTGTACTGTATGTGAGACCCCCTGTCGTTTCCCTTCCTGCCGTTCACAGTGAAGTTTAATCCAGATCCACGTGCCTCCGGAGTGTTCTGATCACCACTGTGAGAGCCGTGATCTAAATCTCAGATAGCTATAAACACCTGCTGAAGGGAAGGAGTGGGAAAGAGGGCTGCTTTCTGGAGCGACGTGGAACCGAAAGAGGCTTCTTCATCGCTCACATAAATATCAAATGGGAAGCGTTGTGTTTCTTCAATGATGTCCCACGTCAGGAAATCATGAATAACACATGCTTTTGTCCTGTTGTTCCCTTCACTCTCCATCAGTGGATGGTAATTAAAAAGCTCTCAGCCGATTAAGCTCCATTTGATATCTTTAGTCACATTATTGTTTTAAAATATTCATTTTATTTTGCTCGGCGGTGCCAATTTTAGACGTAGCTAATGCAAACACTGCAGTTGTAGTTCTTTCTTTGAACTGAAGACTGGCTGAACTGTTCTTGCTTCCCAAAATCGCCCCGACTTTGTAGATGACAGAAATATTCTGATCCTCGGCCTTGTTGTCTCCCATCTACATATGCACCAAATGAGATAATGACCTAGAAACAGAGGTAGGGAGATAGTGTTTCAGCAGGCAAGATGTTGTCGCGACAACAGGAAAACACTCTACATTTTGTTTTTCCCCATCTGCATCTTTAAACACTCATGCTGTATTAATATTTTCTTCACAAGAACCTTGCAACCTCGACATTATTCAAACCACTTTTTCAGACACTATCAAATTGATGCTAACCACCATGAAAAGGAGGATGGATTGGACCATTTTTCTTAAAACAAAACAAAACAAAACAGGCAAACATAGCTGAATTTAATGCATATTCATTTTTGGAAGCAAGGACTCAAATAGTTCATATTCATGCAATGTCACAATAACGTGTGTATAATAAGTGTTCTTTTTTTAAGCATATTAGCATCAGCAGCAATTTGCACCCTAAACCTAACTGTGGGAGGAGGGGAAGAGATTTAATGATATTGGGTCGAAAAAAAGGAAAAAGATTTTTGCAATTGTGTGACTGAATATGAGATAGAGTCAAAATAGAGTCAAAACTCAATCTGCATGTCTGGCTTTTGTTGCTAAATCTCTCTCAGGAGAAACGCCCTCCTGCCAACCAATATTTATCTCTTCCCAAATTTCAGATCACGTCAGCCTCTTGCCTGTAGATGCACAGCACCGAGATACCATGAATAAAGCATCCATACGGGCACTGATGCAGCATATGCTGCCTTTCGAAGCCTGCAGCTAAACAGCCTTTTCTACTTCGTGCTCTGTGGGCTTTCTAATTAGACATCAGCCAAAGTGCTTTTTGTCCGTAGCATATTTAGTGCTTTCAGGGATTCAGGTGTCGATCCGCCCGCATCTTTCCGCACCAGTGTACGTCTGTGTGCAGTGTGCGTGTGTGTTTGTGTGGTCGCCCTCACACCAGCAGCCCGCCGTTTGGTTGTACTCTCATTATATGGCTTGTTAGGACAAATTGAGGGTGTGACGCCGTCAAGCGTGGAGGCAATTTTCGGCTGCGCAATCAAGAGCCAATCGATTTTATTCAAATAAATCCAGCAGTTCGCCGTTAGCCAAATTCACAGCTGCGGGGAATTGAAATGACGGCGGAAAGCAAAGGGGAAAGTGGGTTTGGATTTAGAGATTCACTCCGGAGGGTGTGTTGTCATCTGGATAAAGAACCTGTTCTCCACAACCAGGCTAAGGTGGTATTTGGAATCAGATGTGAAGGTTTGATTTTAGCCCATTTGGGATTTACTCAAATAAACACGGCAAAGTAAAATAAAACAGCCTGATCTTTAAATATCCTCCGTGCTGTGACTATTCTGGGCGTATGTGGTTGCAGCACTGAAGCTAATAGCTGTCGCCGCTATTAGCCACAAGTTGCCTTTTTATTAAACGAAATGAACGAAAAGCAGAACCGCATCCACGTGCCATTGGACCTTATGAAAGTTACGGTAGCTAGCCATCGTGTCTCTGCCCACTTCTCAGAACAAACTCAGCCTCCTAGTTGCACATGGCGTTTGCGACGCTATGTGAGTTATAGTTGTTATTTTTTCCCTCACTGTCAAGTATGCAGACTAGGCCTCGACGCAACTGCGGAGATAATAAAGATGGCGTCGACAAACACGCGTTTACATTCTGTGCCCGTGCTGTTGATCTGAGAGTAATTGGATGGATGGGAAGTGGCAGCAGGAACTCATGGTGCCTCCAGCTGGCTCACAGGAAGTTTGGAGATTCCCAGAACTACTTTAATTGCTAAACAAGTTGGACCGACCTGGATCTGCATAATTGGCAACATCAACCTCTAAATTAGAAACTCGCCGCTGCCATCATGGGGGGGGGTTGGGGTGTCAAATGGGACTGCATTGCTCCGACAGGATAACTATGGTTGCCACCGGTCACAGTTAAAATCATTCGCACTGGAACATGACGACCGGACATCTGGTGTCTTTGGAAAGCGCATCAGCTTGGGTCATCGGACTATGGTTGGCGAGGGTTTTGGCCATCAAATGTGTTGATTTTGACACCCGAAGCTGCACCAGACAATAAGCGCGCAACATCCTGATGTCTTTGGAGTTGAGTCCCGGGACACATACTAGCTTGTTTAACGTTAACATCTCCATCTCTGGTTTCCAGTGGAGTGTATGTTAATGTGACAGGAAATCTTTATTGTGAAGTTTTAATTGATGACGTTTCGGGAGGGTTGGCAGTAGAGATGGTTTGAAGCGGATGGAACATGCTGACTTTGTTCCATATATATGTATATGTTCCATACATATGTTTTTTTTTTGCTTCTCACCATCTGTGCGTGTTTAACTTTAATCAAATTTCTATCTTCCTTCTATCACTGTTGTCAGAATCATAAGCTCTAAATCTTCAGAACTTCAAAGGCCTCTGAACCTGTGAATCCTCGTCTAAGCTAGGGCTTTGGCGCGTTTTCTTTATGTTTGTCTGCACTGCTTTCTTCTCAAATGCATTCTTAAAAGCAGGCAGGAACTTTTATCACATTTTTTAGTCTTTCAGTCTCTGCATTTATTTACATATCGACCAAAGTTTTATAAATTTCCTAGCATTGCTATGTTGCCATGGTACTTTGTCAGACCAAAGTTGATTGGCCTTTTTTTCTTCTTTGACTCGCTTCAAAGATCTATTTCAGTTTTACCCTGTTTTACACCTAAAACACTTGTTGATGCCACTGAGTCAGGTTACCTTAGCCACAGAGGCAAGAGTCAGCGTTTTCACGGTTGCGTACTTGGTTGTGTCTTTTGCCAAAATGGTGCATTCACAGGCAGCTGAGATCCAGCAATTATATTGTTTTGCTTGTAGCAATTTGAAGGTAAATATGGAAAAACTGCCAGTAGCTTTGTTGGTTTGTTGATTCCTCCCTCCACTGAATGTTCAAACGGACTCTATGCAGGCTAATCTTCCTTTTTTGTTGTTATTGTACTTTCTCTGTTGCTGAAGATGTGAGTGCTGCTGAGATATATCCCTGCGAGCCTACATTACCACTTAATAAAGCTCCCCTTTGGCATGGTTAAGAAACAGGCAGTAAAGTCTATAAAAAATGGATGATTTTCTATTTTCTTTCTGTTTACAGTGCGAATGCAGAGGCACATTTTGCACACATGCAAATTAAAAACATTTTTTTCCATCTTTCTGAGAACACAGATACATAGTGGGTAATCTCTTTCGCAGAATTAGGCCAGCAACACCTCCGAAAAGCTCAGCACTGTATCGAGGTGTCCCTGTGGCATTCCCCTCAGCGCCGGGGAGACGCTCAAATAAGACAACATTTACAGATTCGTCCCAGTAAAAAAAGTCTTTTTTCCACCATAACAGAGACCGGAAACTGTCATTGTCATTTCGAAGTTTAACATGCGAAGCTCCCTTTCATTCACTCTTTCCTTTCATTCCCCCCCCCCCCCC
>BJFM01000242.1:148090-161107 GCA_016586285.1 Arothron firmamentum | reverse complement strand
GTGTGTGTGTGTGTGTGTGTGTGTGTGTGTGTGTGTGTGTGTGTGTGTGTGTGTGTGTGTGTGTGTGTGTGTGTGTGTGTGTGTGTGTGTGTGTGTGTGTGCCAACATGCGGAGTGCACTGCTAATGGACAGGGTGCAGTTTTGGAACCCCCACTGTAGTCACTTCAAGCTAAATGGACTCCTGGTGTTAACACTCCTTGTGTGTCGGTTGGCTCGTGCGACAGGGTCAGATGGAGAGCAGCCGACCTCCCCCTTCCTTCTTTCTGCTTTGCTTTTCAGTCGTTCACGTATTCTGATGAACATTCCTGGCAGATGACGTGCACAACAACAGGGGGATAAAACACATAATCAAAGGTCGACGTATGCTTCCGACATACAAGGATGTATAGATGGATGCTACGTGGTCAGCTTTAAAACACGGTAGCTATACTCAGCCTGACCTACTGAACAACGGATTAAAACCATCATCTGCATGTGGATTTAAGTTGCCTCCGCACACACACACACACACACACACACACACACACACACACACACACACCACCAGCTGTCATCCCCTCCCCCCCTGTATCATTTGAAGCCACATAATCAAAACAGAAAGCCACACTAAGCTAGGTTAAATTCACCATTCATGAGCGATCAGCTGGTTTGAAATGTCAAAAAGTTAATTGTGGCCCAATTTTTTCCCTTTTCGATTAGAATATTCATTTCACGCAAAAAGTCACTTTTACTTTTTCTACCCTGAAAAGCAGAATAGATGTAACTTCCCCTTTGATTGTATGAACGATAGTAACAGCGTTTTGTTTCTTTTTCCCCCGCAGAACTCCCAAGAATATAACATTCAAACTTTTCCAAGTGGAATGATCCGATTTTAATGAACCACAATTGGGTTTGCATTTATCCCCAGTGTGCAATCCGTGCAAGGCAGCCTTTTTTTTTTTTTTTACAATTGTGGTCTACTGTTGTCACCGGGGGCTGTAATTGAGGGTACGACAATTACAATGTGCTAACGTGTGCACAGCATCTCAATCCTACTAAAGAGGATCGAGAAGCTTCGTATTTCCATGCGGAAGTACTGACCTAACCTCTTAAAAGTGTGCAGAATAGCAGAATAAGCGTCTGGCATTTGAACGTAACCACTCGCTCTTTTCAGGCGCATGCTGAAACCACTCCTGATGTTTCTTTTGAAAGATGTTGTTTCCTGTCGGACGAATGTTGGGGCTGAGGTTACCTGCCAACTGTTGGAAGGAAGGAGAAAACAGGGGAAAGTACTCATCCGAGGATGGGAGGAATGCCTTGGCATCTATAAATAACGACTATAAATGACACAGATGTGACATTATTGACATGGCTTCCACATGGGTGGGGGTGGGCAACCTTTTCATTTCCACACAGTAGACATTCATGTCCAACAGACATAAGCTCTGCCATCTGCCAACATAAAATGCTAAAAAAAGTGGGCTAAGCGATTCACGATTACTTTCCTTTAGTACAGTTTTTAGCGTAGCGCAGATATGCAGTTATGTTCCGTAAGATAAAAAAATTATGCACTCGGCAGGAGGTGGAGAGGCCCGGCTGCACCTCCTGACGCTGTGGAAAAGTGTCCAAACTCCCTCCCTGAGAGTGGAATACCTGCAGCTTCCCCAGGACGTGAGGAAGGTTAAGCAGTCAGCATCAGTGATGATGGCACTGATGCATTGGGGATGAAATGGCTGACTCACTCTGTTCCATCATGACCATGGTGCCCATTTGAGAGCCGTAACACTCATCCTCGCACTTTCTCTCCAGTCCGTCCACCCTTCTGTGCCCTCCATCTTTTGAGCCACCCACGGCCCCTTCTCTAATCCCCCAGCAGGCCCACTCTCCCCAGGAAAGGATTACACACCATTTTGAAAGACTCGGGCCTATTTCTACGCAGGCGCGCGCTCGTGCGCACCCATGTCCTTCCGTTGGCATGCGCAAGAAACAAATGGACAATGAGCAAGAGCTACGAGGTGGTAGAAACGAATGGGAGAGGAAGGCAGGGAAAGGAAGAGAGGTTGAGGGGTAGAGTATAAATCACAGGTGCACAATATGTCAGAGGAAGGACAAAAACGTCTCCCGCTGCTCATGTGGGGCGCAGGCTGAAAGAGGGGACACGAGGCTGCTCAGCCGCCCGCTGACGTCACGAGAAAAGTGAGATTTTAAAGTCAAAAAGCGAACACGGGATAATTTATCTCGGCGCCAGTGGAAACAGAAATGATAAAAAGTCCTGCCTGCAGAGAGATGAGGCCAGCCTTTATGGAAAGCAGTGGAAGAAACAGTTCAGCAGGATGGACACAAAAGGTTCTTCTGTGTAAAGTTTGTGGAATCGCCTCCCACACGGGTCGTCAGTGATGAGAGGAACGCCGTCGCCAATACACGAAGCGGTCGATCGAAACCCATTGTGAGCGAGTGCTTGTCTCCCTGACGCGGTCTGCTTGGCGAAGGCCGTTCTGCCGGAGCTGATAATATTTCTGACATTTCGGCTGGCTCACTTTCAGGAACCTCCTGATGCAACCAAGTGATGGTTGCGGCAACAGCAGTGTCATTTGACCAGTGTGTGCTCAGAGCAACAGTCGGTTGTGCCTTCCACTTTTGAAGTTGTGAGACTGTTTATTTTTACTGTCTGTTTTCAGTATTCCATCAATCAATTAATCAATGAAATCATTAATTGTAACTAAAGTCAACACAAACACATCGAAGCCTTAAGTTCTTCCTCTCTTCTTCATAGCATATTCTGCTGTTCTGTCCCACTGTTGGCGTTCTTCCTGACATTATATTTGTAAATGATCCCTCGCTGACACAGTTTGATGTTTGTTGTCCTTGTATAAAATGTGTTTATTACCTTCGCCAAGGAGGTCACGTGTCAGCCGACGTGTGTCTGTCTGCTACCAAAACAACTCGAAAAGTTGTAAATGGAATCTAATGAGAATTTACAGGGAATGTTGATAATGCTATTATATATATATATCTTCAGTGATGTTTTGGGTTCAGGAGGAACTTTGACCTTTGATGATCCAAAGATCAAGGGCCAAGGGGAGTTGACCATAAAGTAATCTACTATCTTATGTAACCTTGTAGCACCACTGCCTATACCCATATCTAGATGCGATACTGTAAGTTTATGTCACAATATCAGCTGTTAGCAGAGGTCTGCACTCTGAGTACTGTTCTAGCTATGTAAATGTAATAATCATTTATCAAAAAGAGGAAAATGGGACATTTTTTAACTACTTTTTGACAGCTGGATTCCCTTCCCACTTTTCTCCATGGAGCGCTAAACGTTCGCACACTGAACCAAACCACGCCACCGATGGGTGGAAATGGGTCCAGCTCACATCATTTGCATTCAGAGAAGATGTGTGCACAGGTGGACCGACCTGCTGGGACTTCCAGCCTGATGCACCTCTTACTGTGCCATCGCGCAGCCACGGGGTGATCAGTCAGGAGACAACCTTCACTGATGTTTCCGTCCGTTAATCCCAGAAATATCTCCAGGTGGCGAAACAGCAGCAAGGCTGTTTCCCCACTGTTCCAGCCGGACTTATGATCCTTAATTACTCCACACAACCCCCCCCCCCCTTAGAACCAGACCCAAAAGCTCCCTTGCTGCGATAGCATTGGAATTGCACTGCTTGCTTCTGCAGTACTGACTGTAACAAAACAAAAACAAAAAAATTAATTATTATTTTTCAAAGTTATGTGCTATCTGTCACCTGCACTTTTATCACACTTTAGCTTGAACAAATCCATTTTTTTTTTGTTCCACTTATAAAAGGTTTCATGTCAGGTTTTATAAAGCTGTGGACACAATGTGGTGACAGTGTTGCTTTTGATACCCTTAAAGAAAAATACCTTTTTGTGAATAATGGGTGGTTTATTCTTATTCATGACTGATTATTCCTCCACACGTGCTCACTTTGAAAATACACAAATAGAAATTTCCCTGAAAAACTGCCTGCAAGTGAAGTTGGGTTGGGTTATTTGTTTGTTTCTCTGTGTGTCCTGATTGTCCTGATTGTTGCCACCTGGACGTCCTCACCTGTGTCTCATTGTCTCCTCGCTTCCTCAGCTATAAAATCTGTGCTCTCACTCAGACGCCTGCGCTGGTGTCTGCGGCGGCGCCTGTTCTGAGTGCTGGTTCTTGAGTTTGGTTGTGACCCAGCCTCCTGGTTGTGGATCAGTTCACACTGTGCTACCATGCATGTGCCAACTTGCCCTGATACAAAGTTGTTTCTCATGGAAATGGGTGTTGCCCCTGCAGTATCGTTTGGAAGTCGTTCCCCCTAAACATCGCACCGTTTTTAAGATATTTCGATGCATGGGAAGAACCGGTCTTGCTCCAGGTACCACTGGGCCACTGATACACCGTATTTTTGTGTGCGTTTAGAACGGCGTGTCTGTTCAGGTGTGCATGTCACTACATTGCACCTAATACACTGCCCCTTGCTGGCCAAGCATGGAAGATGGCTTTTCCTTTCTGGGTTTTAACAGTTTCTGCTTTTTCGGACTGCATCTGTCTTCAAGTGTCAGTTTTTGGCATCGCAACAGTTGTTAACTGTAGCTGAGACATTCTGCAACTAAACACAATGCAAAGTGACAAACAAAGAACGCTTTTATGCTTCTGCAAAAGTGTTGATTTTCACAAATGAATATATAGAATGGGTATTTTCTTTTCTCCACGTTTGTGTTGCATTCCTTATAAAAGGTTACAACTGTTTGTTTAAATTTTTTAATTAAATTCTATGAGCACACTTTTATTCCTCACTTCATTATTTTGCCATTTTAGCTTGTTTTGCAAACTTGCTGCAGCAGAAAGTTATTTTTCATCATTTATCTGACTGGGCTGGCTGAGGACACAGTGAGACAACACAAGAAAAAGAGGCAAAGCGACAAAAGATATAATCTGAAGCCTTTTAAGACGACACCAGAAAACCTGTTGTCGGCTGAGAAGAAAGACCGACAGACATCGATCAATAAGAAGGAGGTCTTTGCTCCTGCTTTTTAGAGAGAGAGAAAAACAGACAAGAGAGAGAAGCAGGAAAATATGGAAAGTAAAGGAAGGCAGGAAAAATACCTGGATTTGTGCACGCACAGAAACTTCTGCGTTTACCTCTTATATCCCCTTCTTCTGTACTATTCACAGTTTCAGCTTCCAGTCATTCCTCCCCATGTTTTGTAGCCCTTTTTTTCTCCTCGTATCTGAGTGGCAGCACGTTTACGTGTGTGTTTATGCGGCGTGTTCCCATTTATTCCCCGGTGTATTTGTACTTCTCTTCTCCTCTTCAAGCCTCTCCGCTGTAGCGCCAAAGCTCTATTTTCCAAATTAAATGAAGCTGATTAAAAGACCGTGCAAATGTTTGATTTTTCAAACGCGCGTGTCTCTCCCGGGACTCCAGGAGCAATATTAGATTTGCATTACTTTTTTATGTCGTTTGATTATGGACATTCATAACATCTCTCTTAAATGAATTATTGATTTGAGCTGTAATTAAAGCATGACTTTCTTATGTGTGTGCGCGCGTTTGCATTAAATAACCCTCGGGCATTTTCATTCGGGCTATTGCAGGGGTCAACAATGTGTCACGGTGGGAATACCATAACATAAATATTTTGGCTTTCAAATTACCTGTTAAACCATTAGATTTATGTTCGGTTGGTCGTTGTTTTATTTTTTTTTTTACTTCGCTCGCTGAAAATCACACTTTTTGAAGACGGGTTCAAGAGCGAAGCGTTTTTGAAACGCCTCAGCCTGAGACGGATGTTTTCAAATGAGCC
This sequence comes from Arothron firmamentum, assembly GCA_016586285.1. Classification (NCBI taxonomy): domain Eukaryota; kingdom Metazoa; phylum Chordata; class Actinopteri; order Tetraodontiformes; family Tetraodontidae; genus Arothron; species Arothron firmamentum. The sequence goes on along the minus strand of BJFM01000242.1, from coordinate 155,308 downwards.
GAGGTTGTTCAGCAGGGCTTTCCCATGTAAACAGAGCCTCCTTTTTTTGTAGAAAAAGCGCCAGGAGACCTCCCTACTATCAGGCAGATTAAACAGAATCCATGAAACATGCTGCGTCCTGGTTTGAGAAACCACACCCGTAGATCGTGAGATTTGGCATTTCGTTGCTAATTGGGAAACAAATTGCAAATATATATATAAAGGGTGGGTCAAGTAAGAGAGTAACACAGTGTTGGAGATCACACTCTGTCCAGCTAAAATGTGGTGCAAGTAAACATGTCGGCTCGGCTGAAATTGAAGTTTTACAAGTCTCTACACCAAGCTAACGCAATTGAAAGTCGATTTACTGTAGACAGGCCAGTCAGACGGAACCGGCCGGGATGCCAGAAGTCGGACAGCATTTGAAAAAAGTAAAGAAGGAACTATGGACAAATGTGCAATGTTGTCCATTGCTGCTCATTTGCCATTTACTATTATCATGTCATAGTTAATCCCATCAGAATTTGGGCTTTACGTCATTGCTGAGTTTGGTGTTATTCCCTTAAGAATGAGAGGTTTCTCACTAGCTGCAACTATTGTATGCTGCCACCAACCAGGCATTAGCGTGTCAACACTACACCTAGTTGACTTTTTCTCTTCATGGCTCTGAAAATGTTCTTTTCAAATGCATTTTAGGCTGCAGCTGCACGCACACACACACACACACACACACACACACACACACACACACACACACACACACACACACACACACACACACATTAGAATCTAATGGGATAATCGTCACCACCAGAAATCGGTAAGCCATTTAACCAGAGCTGCTGATTCAGCTTATATTGCACTTTTTGCACTGAATACTGCGGAAATTGGTAGATAATGCATTCAGCCTGTTTGTGTGTGAGAGAGAGAATGTGTGTGTCCCACAATGAAGTGAAAGAAGAGGCCAAACGCGTGAAAGTAACCTGCATTAAAGGAAGTTAAATGGGAATCTCATTTCTCCATTAGTGCAAAAGATGACTGTCGTAGCCAGGAGCCTTGTGTTGTCACTGTTTTTGTATTTCTCTCACATCTCAACAAGATGCCATGGCATCTTCAACCCAGAGGCATTAAAATAATCTGGATTGGAGTGCTTCTTGCTCTAATTTAGCATGGTCTTTTGCCTTATTTTACCATGTTTGTGTCGGTTTTCAGCGGGCTAGCCTCCGCTTCTCAAGGGCCTCCCCTTTCTCTCACTATCAGCTTCTCTCCAGTTATCCTTCAGCCTTCCTCTGTTTTCTACATACTGGTCATTAGCATCAATATGGCTGTTTGTATTTTCACATCAGCCTATTGTGAGCGTTAACCTTAATTTCTGCATGATTTCCCTAAATTTTCCGACTTAAACGTTGGTACAACCTGTCGCGCTGCAATAAAGTGTGATGACACACCATCCGGAGGCAACGCTCGGCAGAAATTACCCAAAGTGCCCGGCTCCCAGCAGACAGCCTGTCAACACTGCGCTTTTAGAGCCTGCCAGCGCCGTGACAAACCCAATCCGAAGTGTCCCCGTGTTAGCGCCGCCTAAACTGATCCAAGCAGCGCAGGTGATCAAACCTCTCAACTTGTAGACGTTCTGTTCGCCTTTGGAGGAAACAGAGAGTCTGGAGACAGGAAGTGCGGATTTGGGTGCAGTTGCAGTTACAGCATTTTAGAGCTGAAAACAAAGCAACCAAGGAGTTTTTATAATAAACAGACCCGAATACTGAAAACACCGACTTGATTTGCTGATTCTCATGCTACCAGAATGAGACATTCAGGAATATCAGATAATACAATAACAACAACTTAATTTTGTGCAGTTATGTGTATCGTAACACTGATGTTTTCAATGTTTCAAATAAACATGGTCAAATATAAGGATAACTGTTAGGCTATAAGGAACTAATATTCACAATACAGTATTTAAGATTATTTGACTTTTCTTTGTGTCCATAAAACGATGAAAGCTATCCGCCTTTATGATTTAATAAAGCAGCTTTGAGCAGCTTTCTTAATTTAACTTGGTTGGTCTTCTGCTATCCTTCCCTACAGTCCACCCTGGACCTCAAGGGATTAGCAGCCTTTATCAGGGAGGTGAAAGGTGGTTTGCAGCATTTATTACTTGACCAAAGGCTGGTAGCTGTTTATGATTTTGCTAAAGCAGCCGTTATTTATCAAATCAACTCTGAATTGATCAGGTCTCGAATTCTGTCCCATTATCTCCAGAACTGCATAAGAATAGGTACATTTTTGCCATTTGCTGAGTCGTTCAGCAAATGGCAAATGCATTTCCTTCGATGCAACTCCCTCTACCTCTAATTTCCAACATCCACTCTTACAGCAAAAGGGCACACATATGACCTTTTACCTAACTGTTTTAGCGTTGAGTCATCATTTTATTGGGTTAGACTGCAGATGCAGTCAGCATCCGAGCCGACAGCTGGCAACAGTCAGAGTTAGGAGACTTTTACTGCGTGAGTTTGCTTTACTTTGTCGCTTCAGGGAAAAATCTCTGGTGGCAATTCTGTAAAATAAAGGAAGCGGATTGTGTATTTGTTTTTTTGTGTCCTTCCCCTTAATTCTCTGGAGGCAGGCACATTTGTTCTGAAATGAAGAGCCTCCAAGTGTTGCTGGATAGATTTCCATTTGGTGAATAAATATGCTGCTCCAGAGGGTTGATTTGCAGTCGTACTAAGACAGTCACATAGCAAGATGTGTGTTTTGTTGTGATTATCAGGCCTTTTTGTTCTGGCTGGTGATGATGCTTCAATTTTTATTCACAGGTAAGAAGCTCGATGTGAAATATTGATGCCTTTGTGTGGAAACGTGTAGGCGGAGAGATCCAAGGCGAATTCTGATAATGTAATGTCTCGGCAACTTTTGAAGCAAAAGTCTATCCGTGGCATGAATGTCTGCCTGGGTCTTATCCAGAGATCTGTAGAAAGGTGAAAACTTGGCATCTGTGTCCATGCCGACCTTGTGGTTTGTTGCCACTGTAGGCGGGGCACTGCTGCCGATGTGTGTAATACATGAACACGGTCATGATAGTGACACATGTCAAATAAGTCAAAATTAAGTTTCATAGACATTACTGCAGCACCCCCTGTTGGTAAGGGATTTGCTACAATCACTGTACCAGATTTGACCTCCATCGTAGCATTTAACTCCTTCACATTCTAAGTTTCAAAAGAGTGCAAAAGAGACAGCTGACATGTCAATAATCATCATCAGCACGTCTTCTCAAGATTCAAGTAACTGCTCAAACAAGCAGAATCAAACAAGCAGAATTCAGAATTTGAGTGTTTGTTGTTCAAATACAGGGAAGAGATGAGAGGAGCGGCAAGGACTCGCTCAGCCTCACCTTGGATTGTGCAATAAAACCGCTTTTTGGTGGGTTTGCAGAGTTTGCAGGTTGCAGAGCAAATACGTCGTCTCTGTACGAATGTAACGTTGCATTCATATGCCTCCAGGGGCCTGGCCTTCTTCCTGTTTCCTACCTTCCTCCTGATTGCTGTCTGTGATTGTGTTTCACCTTCCACTGGCTCACTGTGGTCCACACCACCACCACCACCATCACACATCACCAGGTGGCAACAATCGATATTTGTCCCACCTTTGCCCAGATTGATTCATTTTTATGGAACTTTTACAAGGTAGAGCTTATCTTGTAAATGTGTGAGATGTGATCATGTCAGGCAACCCGTCGCTGCAGGCATTGCTAGCTTCCAAACTGTTATTTTCAAAGAGACAGAAGCGAAGTAGTGCAAGTGTCTGCTTATAGCCATGGTAAGAGTGCTATAACGTGAATTTGAGGGGTTTGTGTTCCAGTTTCACAAAGAAGACTCATAAATCGGCAATAATGGCGAGCAAGTGCACCTTTTCTTTTTCCCCCAGCCTGAATTCAGCAAACATAACGCACGAGCGTCCCCACCGGAATACAAATTCAGCTTTTGAAACCTGGGCAGTAATGAGAGACATTTTGCAAAATGTCAAAAATTAGATCCAGTCTTGACATAAGACACCAGTGCATTAAACAAGTGGCCTTTAAGCACCAAAGTTAATTTCTGCATTCACAACTGTAATCTTTAGAGCCAGAGAGATCCGATAATCGCTTTGCAAAGAAATGCAAGAGGATGATTTATCACTGCACTGTGAAGTCAGTCCATGATTTATCCATCACTTCTATTGCAATGACAGCATGGTTTTTGTAGCCTTGATTTCTAAGTGCGTAGCATGGGCAAAAGAAGCAGCTACAGCATATAAAACCGCTGCACTTAGCAGCATCTGTACTGAAACGACCTGCATCCACTGCAGCCTCCTCACTTCTGCCAGCTGAAGACAGTGAAATTGCATTATTTATGAACTTGTTTTGCTGTATGCCACTGGACATGGTGTGTGTGTGTGTGTGTGTGTGTGTGTGTGTGTGTGTGTGTGTGTGTGTGTGTGTGTGTGTGTGCAGTGAGCAACAGCTTGACTGACAAGAACTATAACCTTGTAGTTGGAATGTCAAAGCGAAGCTACTTCTGTCATGAACATGTGTCCGGCAGAATGAGTCCAGGAAGCCCCTCCGGAGCCTACTAGTGGTATCTTCGCCCCACTGCCTCAGGTGCTACACACTGCAACCCACATCCACACGTACACAACAATATACCAATGAAAAAACAAGTTGTTGTTTTTTTTTTTTGCATGTGTAAGCTCTGAATCATTAAGGGCTCTCTCTTCCAGCAGACATCAGGTGTCAAGGATTAAATTCCTGTCGTGTGCACAACATTTCCAGTGTGGACTCAGAAGTAGCAGAAACGGTTAATACTTAAGCTTAGTAATGGTGATGTTCACTAAAATACCTTTAACCTTTACAAAGATAAGTATTAATAAATGTCGAAAGATCAGCGTTAGCAAAGGTCTGTCGTATTGGTTTGTCTTAAAATTTGAAGGGAGAGATGTTAAATGCTAAAGGACATGCGGTACAAGATGGATTATAAAAGGGGACAAGCAAGTATTTGTATTTATATCGGAGTACAAATGATCAATATCTATGAGGAAATATTTGTTTAAGTTTCTGTGGTGTTTTGGTTAGTACTCCATTTGCTCCTCTGGCTCAGAAACGTTGTTTACGTGTGTGAAAGCACATCAGCGCCTAGAGAAAATTAAGTTTGTTGCTTGCACGTGCGCTGCACGAGCCAAATTGAGCCAAAGTTCCCGGCATAAACGTGGCCTGAGCGGTGACAGATAATGATTAAGGCTGAGCTGAGGGAGGCAGAGAAGACGGAGAGTGGAAAATCAAAGCGAGAGGCTCGCGGATTGAAAATGAGAAGACCAGGACAGAGATTTCCATTAAGCTGTTTAACTATCACTCAGTCAATGTCTCCCCCTCGTTTCCAACCTGTGCTCTCTCTTCATAGCCTACTTTCAGCTGCATCTATGCTCCTGAGTGGATCAGTTCAGCTTCATTCATCTGGTTTAACTGACTTAAGTGTAATATTGTCAGCGCCGTAACAGATTCAAGGATCCTGAGTTTTTATCACTGAAATCTGTAAAAAAAAATTGTATTTTGATTACCATATCCTGTATACTAACTCCCATATTGGTCATGTGACATTCGCCTGAATATCAGACAAGTTAGAATACCTATTTAGAGTTATTTTCTCTATTTCCTTTTGTTAATTGCTTTTTCATTCAGGCTTTGTGACCTATATCTCCACTATCCTTATGCTTTAAATTGTTATTTGCAGTATATCTGATCTAACAGCTGTGCACACATGTGGACAAAATATACCAAGATTACTTTACGGGAAATTAGAGGGAGGGGCCGTTGCTTCGAATCTTCTTTTTTTTTTTTCAGGGTATTTCAGGTCTCCACATTTACGCCGTGTCACCTTTAGTGGCCAAAAACTGCCCTGAAACAATGTGCGACTGAATAAACAGTCAAACAAGCCAGTAGTAATGAGCCTTAACACTGGAGGTTTGAAGTCTTCAGTTATGCAAAGTGCTGGTTTCTCCAGACAAATTAGAAGAGAAAATCCCCCCACTTCCAAAAATGAATTTGGAATTTGCATACATTTTAACAGGAAAGGCTGCTGTCATAATTAGAAAATAAAAATAGACTAAGCTGACCCTCAGACACACGCGTTCTTGTTTGCTTGTATAATGTAGATGCTAACAGTATTCCTCCACAACACAGTTTATGTTGGTTGCGGAAAAAAAAAAAAGATTGCCGGGCATGACTTGGAATATTTTCTTTTACCGAGAAGGCGAACATTCTATCTCCACTGGCAGTGTTGGTGTGTATTCCAACACACATGCTACCACATCTGCTGCTTTGTTCTTGCTGAGACGGTCATTTTAGATTCCCCACCCACACTCCGTGGCTTTTGACACGCTTCTGTTTATTCAATTAAATGAAATATGAAAAATAAACCTTGAAGACAGATTTAAGTGATAGGGACGTAATAATACAAATTAGATCTGCAGTCATTTATAGCGGGTCTCATTTCACGCGTGGTCAGGGAACCTGTGGAGCTGTTGGTGTAAACGAGATAATAGCATTATGCTAATGGTTGTTGATTGGATTTCTTTGGTTTATTTGATTACCAATATGGCCAATTCAGTATGGTTTATCTGAGAGCCAATTAAACAGAGCGTTAAAAAATGACATGTAATGTTCGTGATATTCAAACACACTGAAGTTCAGCTGGCAGCGGAGAGGCACAGAAGACATGGACCATCCAAAACAAATCAATAAATGTTCGGTTCTCGCCTTAGCTAACATAATTCAGCGACGGATTGCACTCTGTGTATAAATTAGTATGTGCGAGGTGTATTCCGTGTTTGCGTGTGTGTGAGATCCACCAGTTCTTCTCATTAAAGGGGAACTGAGGTGAGGCTGTTGGTAATTGATGTGTGTAGCTCAAAGGGATACAAGGTTTAATTCCTCAGCGCTAACAAATGATACATCATACATAACCTCACACTCGACGCCGCAGAAGACATAAATCAGAAGCGAAGGACCTGCCACCGTTTGCCACACTAACAATAGCAAACACCTCTTCCTTCCTCTATTTTCCATTGCCAGCCTTTCTTTCAATCTGTCTTAATCCACTGACACTATCTGCGCACATGCAGGATCTCCCTTTCCTCCTCCCCAGTAGTTCTGTTCAACTTTAAATGACATGATATCGCTGCACTTTTTGCTCCCCTCCA
>BJFM01000242.1:91284-148061 GCA_016586285.1 Arothron firmamentum | reverse complement strand
CCCCCCCGCAATCCCTTTTCAAATGCTGCATGGACAACAGATGGTCGGCTCATCCCTCCCACAGACAGGGTATGGAGTGAGAGAGAACTGATGGCACAGGAAGGCCAGAAACTGGAGCAAATAAAGTGGATGAGAGCAAAATCGGGTTGAGTTGAGTTACAGGACATCTACATTAACGTTGAATACAAACAACATTACCAGTATATGTCTGCAAAGAACTAAGATTGGATCACACCTAGGTAGCCAAATAGGCGTTCCGAAGCCTGCCTCCCAACAGTGTGGCACCAGTTCAAGTCATTACTTTAAACACGATTTCCTTGTGACTCACCAGTAAGTAACTGGGTATTGGTGAGGCTGCCGAGGAGGCGGGGTCAGCATTCCGAGGAAAAAAGTAAGGTAGAAGATGATGGAAAGGTGGAGTGGCAGATTGAAGTGCAGCGTAGTGTAGGATTAGATGGAGGTGATGCAAGGTGAATTAAGGCAGCATTGGAGAGGAGAGGACAGGCCAAGCTTCTGTCGCTCTCGATTTTGCTTGGGAGCAGAATTTTTGACCCAGCAACCCCCGCCCCCCCATCTTCTATCTAACACCCAAATTGGTATTCACGGTCTGTTGTGGCCACGACATAATTGAGCTCGGTGCTGATGCAGACTGATGAGGGGAAAGCAGAGAGTGACTCTGCACAACACAGGAAGGATGCTATTTACTAGACGTGCACAACTTCAGCATAATTATGTCTCAATCTTAATTGCTGCCTTTGTCAGGATATCACTTCTAATTGCGGTATGCACTATGTAATCCTCTTGGCCCCCATACTTTTATGTGTACTTTGATGCAGGTGCTGAGCAACGCTTTCCAACTGTTAGTGGTTTTGGTGCCATCCAACTGTTGTTCAGTTCTGGTAAATGTTAAGGTTTGTGGAGTTTTTTGCAACACTACCCAACAGCGCCCGTACAATTTCTACTGGTAATGCAACTTTGGCTCTACATGTTCTCCATACATTTTATCTTTATTGAGTTACATGAAAGTTACATATTTTATATATTTACATTAACATGCATCATTATTCTTGTCATAACTTTAAACAATGTGACACCTTGACTGAGATTACTCTCTATTGCTCATATGTATTCCCATAAAAGTAATATTAAAACACTATTTTGACAGATAACACGAGGCCGTCACATCTCACAACTATTTTTTTCTTTTTTTGATTCCTAAAGGATAATGCATTTTCCCCACACATTATTTTGAGTAACATTGACAGATTAAATTGTGCTGCCTGAAGCTAAGTCGGTGTTTTTGTATTTCATTCTGTGTTTGAATAAATAGGGGGCAGTGCTGTAAATTCTTCATATGTAAACAGGCTTTATTGACACTGAAAGATGATACATATGAGTTTAAAGAGAAAGCATGCCAGGCTGGCAGCAAGCATAAATGAGAAAAATGTGTAGACTACACGATGGTTTTGTCAGCTGGTGTTTCAGATGTGTTAAAGATGGTGCAGTGACACAAATGGACTGCGACGGTTCTTGTTCCTCCGGGTCATAGTAATCCGTCAAGGCCTAGGCCTAGGCCTGGAAGATGTTTCACCTCTTATCTGTGAGGCTTCTGCACTTCTGGCTAGCTTGCTGGGAGTTGAGACTATCTGTGCTACTGCGAGATCAAAGCGCTGAATGGCTGACATTGGGGAGTTTGTTTCATGGCTAGCTGTCATGGTGGGTCGTCAGCTTGTCAAAGTGCTGTCAGGAATAAAGCAAACAGAAATGTAATGCATTTTCAAGACGATCCTGAGTTGACCCTCTGATGTAAGACCTTGGTGGAAGATCACTGGGACCGCCCCTCCTACGGATACACACAAACACGCTAAGATTTGCTGGCCGAGACATGTTTTCCCTGTATGACACCAGGAATCATCATGACCACGACTGGATATTTAATGAAAAGTGAATACAAGAAACATACAAATAAACTTTGAAAAAGGCACAGTGCAGCTCCAAAATAATGTCTCTAAATACATTTGTGTATGATGGGAGGAGAGAAGGAAGCAACATGATGCACAGGAAGGAGCAGATGACTTTAGACAGAGATTATTCAACTTGTTGGAAAGCTACTGTTTCAAATTTTGACATTAATGTTGTAGCATTACACATTTTCTCCAAGAGATCCTTTGGAAAATGTGTAAATAAGTGACTGAATTACAGTATATTACATCAGAAGGCCATCGCTCAGCAGAAATTTTTTTTTCTTTGCTGCCCACGTCAGTTTTTGAGTTATTGCCACCTGATTGTGTCAATAAAGAATCCATCGGGACTAATTACACGAAGCCGGGATTGGTTATTGATAATCCTTTACACCTAATGATGTGTGAAAAATTGGGATTGCCTGTATGTATTTGAGGCGCGTTAGAGTGGGTTTTAAAGTTTGGAATGGATGTGATGTCATGCACGTGGGTGTGCCAGTCTTCCCGACTCCATCCTTCATGATGGACGTGTGGAAGTGAAAAAGGTCAGTTTTAATTTGGACCCGGCTTACCATAAACCACCCCCCCACCCACCCACACACACACACACACACACACACACACACACACACACACAGAATAATGTGGAAATGTCATTAGTGTCAGCCAGTTGTGGTGGGTCTTGATCATATCAAACAGAATGAGCACAGCAGACACCTGCGTCCATGTGATTGTGCATGTTTGTGTGCAATACTTATACATAAATATCCAACATCCCTCACAAATCATTTATGCATCCACATGATGTTTTTCCCCCCCATCTAAAATCCCTCCTGCAGCATTGGTCATCAAAGGTGAAGTATAGCCTGACAGTGGCACTATAAATAACAACAACATGTATGAGATTCATTTAAGCAAGGTTAAGGTGGTAGGAGATGGATGTTATAGAGATGGATGAAAGGACGGATGGGTGGTCATCCATGATCCCATCAGATGTTAGTATGTACAGGACAGTATACACACTTCCTCTGTGCTGTTTTATAAGCATCTGAGGGCCATGTTGAAGAGAAACAACTTTGACAAGGAGTGACATAATCTTCACAGACTTGATAGTTCAGAAACAGGAAGTTAACCCTTGGATAGGTTTGACACCTGAACTTATCCCATTGCTGTCTTTAAACAGCCGAGCCTTTTAACACATATTCAGACATCTTAGGAGTTTTCCTGTTTAAAAAAACCAATAGTATTTTTGGGATATCTCATTGCTTTCTTACAAATGCACTCTGTCTGCCAATTAATGTTAAGTAAAATATTGTTTGAGCCGACAGAGAAAGGCAGGAGCTACATTGGAATACTATTTAACACATCAATTAGACAAGTACAATTACAAAACATGTTATCAAGTGAATGGTTTACTAAAGGTGGTATATTCCACATCCCAGGGGACTTAGAGGCACACCTGACCATATGTTGTCTTTCACAACTATATACTGTCATAGCTTCAGCTTTACTAGGTCTGTTAAAAAAAACAATAATGGGTGAGTTCATGGTCAGCATTATCCGTGTGTGTGTGTGTGTGTGTGTGAGAGAGAGAGAGAGAGAGAGAGAGAGAGAGAGAGAGAGAGAGAGAGAGAGAGAGAGCACCACTTACGGCCACTCGCTAAAGGAAAGATGAGAAAGGCCAAAAAAGAAGTGAGAGTGGATGAGATAATGGAAACCCAAAAGAGAATGGGGGCAGGGGAGCACAGTAGTTCTGTCTCATCAGATCTGCTTTTAAAGCCCTCCACTAATGGGGAATCGTCCCTGGGCTAACAATGGAGAAGAGTGCAGACTGTTGCTGAGGGGAAGTGCGGTACAGGGGAATGCCTTTTCATCCTCCAGTCTCAGACGGTTCTTAAAACTGTCTGGTACAGCTAAGTTAACTGAACTCTTTGCTTGAATACTCAGATAAGACAAGAGGGACGACGGTATTTTTGAGTGCATTGCTCCATTAATTTCTCTGTTGGAACCAACATAGTGGATTCAACATCCACCAAACGATTATTGTTTATTACGGCGTTATAAGCATGGCTGTTATCCTTATCCCTGCTTCCAGCATCTTCTATTTGAGCGGCTGTCTGATATTATGAGAAAAAGGAAACAGGGCGATGGACGCTTCCAGTCCCTGCTGCATGAGTCATGTGCATTCTGCACGACGCGGAGCACTCCACTTGTTCATTAAACCTCTTTCAGCCTGTCTCTTATCACGCCTCTGTCACCCTTTTCACTCATAATTACATTCCCGCACCTCTCTCTGTTTTCTCTTTCAGTTTCCCTGCCTTAATTTCAGCATTCAGCTGTTCTTCACAAAAGGAGTCCTGAGTAGCTTTGCAGCATCTGAAAGCTACACGGTGTCAACACTAAGGCAGCTAGCGCCCAAATAGTGTCCAATTAAAGCATGCAAAAGCATGACCATGTGGATTCAAACGTCTCTCTTTGGGTCAAAAACATGCCATCCTTGAAGAAACTAAAAGATTTTCAAGAGCACCAAATAAGGGCGTTTGAGGCCCAGCATTTAACAATAGCTAACAGCAGCTGTGCAAATGGATGCACGGATGAAGAAAGATGCAGCAAATGTACAAATTGAGAGACACAAAGATGTAATAAAAGCAGGATTGACAGATAAAGACAATGGTAGGAACGCTTCTTTCATTCCCGATTGAAAAATGATGGAAAGGAGGGTTATGGGTCGAGCGAAGTCCTTTGAAAGCGAACCCAGAAAGCCTGTTTGAGGGTGTTGCGTTACAAGTAGCACTGTCAGTATGAACACACCTTCTATTTTTAACCTGCCATTTGTCAGTTTTCCACTCTTACTCTTCCCTTCGATCTTTTTGTGTTGCTCGATAGCGTTGCGTGATCTGGCAGTGAACATCACTGCCCCTTTCCTTCCTAGGGTGCTGTCTGGGACTACCAGTTTCCATTTGCAGGGGGTTTGCATCATGCCTCGCTCCCCATAACCCCCAGGTCTTAGCAGCACCACAGTCTCAGCAGGGGGGAGCCTTGATGAGCACCGCCTGGCATTTGAGGAGCGCAGTTTTGGAGGGCTGGATTTTTACAAAGTATACTTAACAGGCATGAAAAAAAGGTTGAAATATTTCCTTCAGTCTACGCTGGAGTCAGAGAACCTTGAACAGTGGCATTTTTAGCAATGATTTTTTAGTGATGTTAAAGCGTCTTTCACATCCACCCTATCAAGCAAATGTTGTCAATGTGTTCAGATCCTCCCAGGAGTGGAAAGTTCAAGATGAGAGGAGTCTGGCTGAAATTAGGGGGTTGGAAAGTGTATCTGGGATGCTTCGATCTAAAGAGGGCTCAGCATATCTAAGCAGAAAGGCCAAGGGAAAATCAGAGTCTTTTGAAGTGGGAATCACAGCTGTAATTTTTCAGCAATTCCAACCATTAGGCCCTTTCCCTTTCATACAGGACTCGATAAAGAACTCAGTCGCTTCGAATTATCCCGTAATACTTTCATCCAAACTCTCCCTGATTCAACGTTGTTCACTTACTAATGAAGGGTAACTTCAATAAGGACCTGGGCCATAGCCCTGCCCAAGCCGGATTGACTGTAAGCCTGAGGGGGCATGGTTGTGTAAAGCAGCACATGCAAACACACATTCTCTCCGTTTATTTTTTCACATGAATCCATGTGCACACACACACACACACACGCACACACACACACACACACACACACACACAAATCGGTGATAATGGTTCATGAAATGCATAAACAACAACTATAACGTTTTAACCTAGCTGGCGTTTTCATGTTCGTATATCTGCAGTCTGCTCTCTTTTTTTTTGGTTTGTCTGTCTGACCTTGTTTATGCGGTCGCAGCAAGCCTCGTTGTTAATCACACGGCATGTGTCGAAACAATTATAACCACGGCCCACTGATCAAGAGCCGATTATCCATCCCCAGCGAATCGATTCAAGGATGTCAGACAACAACAACAAAAAAATAAGGCCGTGGTGGTGGTGGTGGGGGGGGGGGGGGGGTGTCTCCTCTTTATCTCAAAAACAATTTGTGTTCTTGTATTAGTCTGAGTTGCATGAAGGGTGACAAAATGCTCGACGCTGAAAAATGAGGAGCAACTCCAACTCAAACGCAGCCCTTCTCTTGAAGTTGGCCGCAGCTGTCAAACTTTGAAGAATTGTCTCCATAAAGTAGCCGTGGCGTCTTGACCCCGAATCTGTTCGAGTCTTCCTCATGACCCACATACTTCCACATTTTTATCCTCTCTGCCAGACAAATAGAGGGATCTCCACCTGGCTTTCATTCTGATTAGAATGACACACAGGAAGCTTGGAGACGTGAAGATGCCGGCGTCTGAAGGTGTGTTTCCGCTCGGTTTTATCTTTCACAGCTACTGCGAAGGGCAGCAATGAATACCAAACCCCATCTGCATTTCTTTAATCACAGCACTAAGAAAATATTCCTGTAGTCCAATTACAGTTGTTTTATTCTAGAAATCCTTTTCTGGCCCCTTTTCTGGACAGATTACCACAAATTTATAAGATTCCTCTAAATTTTGGTGTTTTTGTTAATAACACTGTGGCTGACAAAAATTTTGGAAAAGCAGCCTGATATTTTTAAATACATGAGCTAATTGAAGGGTAATAGATAGACTGTACATTCTGTCTCAAAGCTGCAGCCTCAGAAGGGGGGCTAGTCAGTCTTTTTTTCACTAATTAACAGTGATTAAGAAAAAAGATTAATCAAAACGTGATTAAGGTTAAAGCATCACTTTAGCAAAGTGATCACCTTGCTTTGCTTCTCCCAGGGAGTGTGATCTGATAAAAACGGGACATGACGTATCTTTAAATTACTTAGGTTCATGCAAAACTGATCAAATACCAAATATTTTGTTGGAAAACTTAGTCATTTTAATTAGCTTGCCTGAACTCCATCCCATGTTCCATTCCATTCCCTGTGATGACGGCCAAAGGAGAGAGGACACTCACGTGACACACAACATTTTTTCCTGACTCAGAATTAGAAAGAAAGACAATTATTGTATGTAATCACCTCGCTGTCACAAGCTGAGGTGATGGATAGCACTTCCAGGTGTGAATAGTATGCTGGTGCTGGATTTATTTTCCTTTTCTGAAGCTGAACAAAGAGCCTGTTTATTGTTGACACACTATATTAACCAGCTTGCGGTAACACGGTGATGACACAAACTCTTTAATCTGACTTCCCTCCCGGACAAAAGCTGGATTGCTTTTTAAAAAAGTTCGTTTAAGAACCCATACCACTCCAATTTTTGGTCTTTTCAAAGCTGCAGCTCAACAAAGGGCAGCTCCTGCTCCAAGAGGCCAACTAAACTCCCCTAACATGTTTTTGCAGGTTACATAGAAGTTGATAAAGTTAGTTTGTGTTCACATGCAAGAGGCAGAAATGCTGCAGAGGGAAGCCAACCACAAAGGAGGAAGATTAATGTAACACAAGAGATTTTTGGTTCTTCAGAAACTAACTTTGGTGGAATTATATGGATGAAGCAAACCCCAGTTCGCCTGTCTCGTCTTGTTCATATTTTTATTTCAAAGCCTTTTGTATTTCTCACTCCATTTATTTCCTCTCTGGTCTCTTCCTCTGGCCTTTTGTCTTAGAGCAGCTCTGTGGGTGTGCATATATTATGTGTAATCCTGCTTGGCAATGAGAGCAAGAAAGAGATGGAAAGAAGCCATTTCATCCATCGATAAATGACTATTGTAAATGTCCCCGTCTCCCTTCTTTTTACTCTCTCCTGTAGTGGTGTTTTTTGACCTCCAGTGATGTTGACCCACCTGCAGAAACTAGACGAGGTAAAAAACCAAAACAACAAAGATGCAGATGAGTTGCTGACACTGAAAACAGTAGGTAATAAAAGTAATTTTCACTGAAAAGCGAATCCGTGGCGGAGGCATCTGACAAAGAACAATAACGATAAGGCGGAACAAAGACATGAATCAAAGAGTAAAAAGACAAAAGGGGATGAATGAATGTTTGGTCCAAAGTCATCAAGGACACTGACAGTTGCTTGCTGAAGTATTGAATCTATTGAATGTCAACAAGTGCCTTCCTTGTGTTTTAATTTGCTTTTGTTGTTTTTTTTCTTCTTCTTCCATCTCCGTTACACTCGATTAGCACTCAATTACCTATTCGGATTGAAGAGGGAGGGGACAGTGGTGTGGCGGGACATTCATCCACATTATGCAGGCAATAAGCCATGCAAAAACTCAGCGGTTCACTCAACCCTTGAGCAGCACCGACGTGCAGTGTTTAAATATGTTTAATATAACCTTAATGTAACCAAATAAGGTTACATTCGCAGGAAATGTGTTTAAATACAGAAACCTTCTGCAATGAAACACTCAAGCACATAACTACAAAAGTTTTTCCTGGTATATAGTACCAATGCTGCGTCAATAAAGCCATCAGTGGGTTTATCTGTTCTACAAATCATGGAGTGATGGTTCTCTTTGAAGTATATCACTAGCATTTATGTGACCCCTAACTTAACCAATACTTCATCATATTGTCCTTTGTGGGTTGAGTTCTGGTAAATTAAATTTTGTTCCAGTGCCGGAAACATAACATGAATGAAGAAGCGGCCTCTTGAACTCTATTGATAATAGTCAGATATGCTCAGCTCAGGCAGAGCAGCTCTCAATTTATAATCAATATCTCTTTTTAACAGGCGGGGGGGAATCAATGGAAAGTGGGAGTCATCTCAAACACACTGTAATGGCTATCTTTTTTTTTTTTTAATGTTGTACTGTGACCTTTCAGCATGTCTAAATCCCTAATTTCTGTCATAGTTCTTAGTTCTTTGAAGCACTGATGTATAAAATTAAAAGTTCGGTTAGTAATGTGGTTGGAGGGAGGATAAGCAGCTAGTTTAATTAATGATAAGTAGGGATGTAACAATGCTGATTCGATATGATTTAAGATACTGGGTTCACAATATGATAGTTGCTTTGCAGTACACTACATAAACAATGTATGTTTCCTTTTTCAACTTAAATTGATTTTAATAACAGCGCCCTCTGCGGGCTAGAAAGAGAATACATTTTCATTTTTAATCTCACTGATTTTGATCGTCCTATATTTGTGTCAAAAATTAAGAATCGTTGCATTTACAAGTTTTGAACGTTTAAGTTCATGAATATTAAATGCAAAAAAAATCAGAGCGTTCATGTGTGCCCTCTCATTTCGTATGGGATTTGAGTGTGGGTGTGTGTGGGTGTGTTAGAGCAGCATGTTGATCAAATTTGTTGTTGGGGGAACTCCTGAAGCTTCTGAAGCTGAAACCCAAGGAATTATTTGATATGTTTTGGTGTCCCATGATATTCAAAACAAAAAATAAGATAAAAGATGTATTTTTTTCTCACGTTGGCCTTATTTAATATAACATATATATTCGTATATATACGATGTATATACGATATATATTGTATATCATTTATGTATGCAGATGTTGGGACGCACACACGTACGCATCTGATAACACTTACCCTGTCACACAGGCAGGGTTATAGGATTAGAAGCGAATGGAAAGATCAAAGGGCTCAGATGCGGGGTCTTTACATTTTTAATTCTCGTTCCATGCCTGAATCACCGAGCCTCGACAAATCCTCCGAGGCCCTGTCATCTGTTTCTTTCAGACGCACCATTTAACCCGCTTTGAATGGTCCTTCCCAAATTCCACTCAGTAGATAATGTGATTTTGCAGTTTTTGTTTTGGTTTTTTTTGCAGATGCATCTGTGTTGTTCAGATGGTGTTGGTAACCTGCTGTTTGAGCCTGCAGGAGGGGGGAAGCTGAAGGTCAGCTACATACAAGCAACCTGGCTGTACTGTGATGTTGGTGTTGTTCACCAGGCCAGTGTGGTGACAGTGAATTACATCAACCATGACTTGCAGGGCAAATCCCCTTTTATCGCCTGATAGAATATTCATTGTTAAATGAAGGGACGGGGAGTCAATCTGCACCCATTTCGAGCATGAGGATGTATTTTTTTGACTGCAAGTGTGTGCATACATGTGGAGAAAATGTCATTTTTGCAATCAAATGCCCTTGATGGTCTGATAATGAGCCTAACACTAATAACCTGTGAAACTGACTTTGAGCTGAATCTGGTGACTGTGCTAGTGCCCCTTTTCCTTTTATTTTTGTGAACAAAGTGGATATGCCTTCTCCAGCATTTTTTTTTTTTTTACCAAATTAAATATTAGTAATAGGGGCCGTTTCGTTTTATTATGTTAACTTTCAAAAACAGACGTTAAGTCTAGTTTAGTTCTGCTGAGGTTTTCTGTGCTTCCTCCTAGAATGTTGTTTTTATGCATTGCACCATTTGCTTTTCTCTTCATCATTTTTTGCTGTATGCTGTGCCTTGATTTTGACCTGACTGCCTGTGCTATGGCACGATGCTAAATCTTTTGTGCTAGACAATTTTACCCCAGAGTTAAACACCAGTAAAAAAATAAAAAAAATAAATAACAAAAGAAAAAAAACGAAAAAGAAACAACCCCCCCCCCCAAATGATAAACGTGTCCATTAAATCGAAACAAAGCAGAACCATTGCTGGTTACAAAGATATTTGAGAAATCCATCAGTAAGACAGAGTCTGAACTGGCTACTCCCTGAAGTCACACACAGTTAATAACTTTCGGTAAATGAGATCTTGTGACATGATGGATACAATATAGTCAGAATGAATGATCTTGTGGATTGTAATTCTGACGAACAGAGCCTTACTGGTCTGGTGCACGGCGCCAATCTGCCCTGCATGTCATTTAAAATGTGACTGTGGCAGTTTGAGCCTCCATTTGCGTGGATTGATTCTCTGCACTCATGTTGGAAGCTGTCATACGATTAAATTTAGCAGCGGAACCCCCAGTGTTATTGCTTACCACTGCCTCCGTGCACCAATTTGATGGTGTTTTTGTAGGACGCTGTTTCTAGATATGCACAAGTAGTGATATTGACGCATCGATCAACTGTCAAAGTGTCAAATACTGACTTTTAGGTTGAAGAACAATCTGACAAATTGAGTTAAGGCAAAGATAAGGGGTCAGGGTGAGCAACTAGGCCTCCTCAGGCTGCTTGGAGTTTCTTTTTAGTTTGTATTAGCATCATTTAGCATCGTCTAGCAGCTGTGTTCCCTCGACAGAAATGTCCTTTATTCACCTTTTCTGTGCAACGTCTCGCATTTAGTTGGAAATCTAACTCGAACTACGTGAAATCCGGCATAAAACTACCAAAACATTAGTATTAGTAGGATGTCCCGTAAGACCTGAGTCATCCCTGACCACCTGTAGTACAGAAACCTCTGAAGGGCCACGCTTTAAACGCATTAAAGACAGCACAAAGCGCCGAGTGCGTCCCGCCACTGATGTGTTAATTGTACAATTCAACATTTTATTAAAATGTCAAGTCGCCTGTGGGGACTGTCAGAGAGACAAAACACTGATAGAAGAAGAAATCCATCCTTGACCTTTATAATTCACATTTTTCCTCCGAAAACCTCCCTTCACCTGTGTTTAATAAGCTGGCCTGGGAAAGGACACACATGCCCTCGCGGACAGGAAGCCCACCGGTTGGGGTAGGGCTACACCCCCCTGACATTTATATGAATCGTAGTTGAAATTAATTTTAATTCTGACTGTTTCTTTTTTGCGTCATGGCGGCACGGGAAATCCAGGATGAGCTGCATATCAGCTGTCCGGCAAGTCCCCCCTGCTCTGTGGTCGACATGATTATCGATGAGGCATGCAAGATGAGGAGAAAGTGGAAATTTCTTTTCAAGGCTGCGTGGTGTTATTAATGCTGAGGGGTCTCTATTAATTCAATGGCTCTATTGATCTTTTTGGACCTTCCAGCTGCAGATAAATGGCAGTTACATATTATCGCAGCCTCCAAACTGGCACTCTAACACGTGTGACATTTACACTTACACACCCCAACTTCTCCATCCTAATTGTTTTTCCTCCCACCCTCTTCCCTTCTTATTCTTCTCCTCCTCTCAGCTCCTCTTCTCACCTTGGAGGTGCTATTGTTCCTCTAGGCACTCTTCATCTTCTCTCTCCCCTGAGTCTCACAATTCTCACTTTTCAGTCTGACAGTTTTAATGTTTTATTATAGTTCCACAGCTTTTTTTTTTTTTTTTTTGACTCGTCGAATTTTTGCCTCTGTATCCATCACTTGAACTTGCCCTTTCGCAACTCCTAAACCTCTCCACTCATCTTTATCAGGCCTTGATCTTAGCTACGACCCTTGCCTTTCATTCGGGTCTTTTTTAAAAAAACTCTCGCGCTGTTCCTCCGTCTACACAAGCGTGTGCTCTTTGTATGTCCCTCAGCAGCTCTGCTTTGTTGTGCAACCAGCAGACAAAGCTGCTGACAAAGGTGAGCGAGAGCATATTTAAAATGTCACCGAAAAAGTGACAAAAGGTCACATGGAAAGTAAACGACTCCCAGCACAGTTTGGCCTGACTGCTAAACAGGATTTCTGTGTGTGTGTGTGTGTGTGTGTGTGTGTGTGTGTGTCTGTGTCTGTCTGTCAGTGTGTATAGCCTGTGGTGACAAAATTGTTGTTCTTTTTTTTCTATATTTCACAAAATATAAATGATAAAAAGGATCATTCGTAGATGGCTTTTGAGATTCTTTTACGTCTTTCTTTTCTTTCAAGCATTTATTGCCCTCTAGTGGTTGGCTGCGGAGAAAGAATGCACCTGAGTACTAAACTGAGTCTGAGACTCCTGATAACTGACGCAGATACCAGTCGGGTAATTACAGGCATCGCTCATATTTAAACTGTAGCAGAAACCTTCAAGTACTGCTAAAAGGTAAACATTTTCAGATGCTGTGTTATATTTAGTTCATTTTTTGCTCAAAAAAGCGCAGAGACAATGCCGATCCACTCAAGTTGACAGATATATCCTGCACTTCACACTATTTTTTTCTTTTTTTGTTTTTTTTCCAGGACACTTAAAGTTGGCATTTAGTGCACTTATTGCCGTGCATGGTTCTCGGGCACAGTCTAAGGCTCAGACTCATTCTCTCTGGCGGGTGTATACGGACATCTGTTTACCTGCTATGCACTTATCTCTGTCTGTATCCGCAGGCCTGTTTCCCAGAAAGTAGTGGAGCAACAATACATCTCACAGGGAAAGGCACCGATCCATAATCCACACACATCTGTGTGTGTGTGTGTGTGTGTGTGTGGGCACTTCCCATGCACTAAATGCCATTGTCAGTTTGTGAAACCACAGTTCTTTTTTCTCATCTCATCTCTGTGCTCATCCCAAATCAATATTTTATGTTATACCTCCTGGTTTCATTTGTTACATCCTCACAATTTTCTGCCATTTGAATCTAAAAATTTCGGCTGACAGACACAGGTGGTGAGCAGGAGAAGGGACATGTATGGATGAGCACATGGACATATGGGAATATTTGATATATATGGACAAAGAAAAGACAAAAGAGAGATTTCAGCAGTGTGTCAGCGGTTTTGATGAGTTAATGGCAAAGCTGACGCAGCAGTGGGAATAAGAGGTCTGCCCTCTGCTTATCTTTCTGTCACTGGCTTTCCATCCGTAGTCCGTACAGTCTGTCTTTTTCCTGTCAAACTAAGCTCGAGTCACCAAGGGCAGAAAGGGATGGATGGCATGAAACAGGAGGGGTGTGATGCTGTCGTCCACTGAAAACAGTGCTTACCAAATAAAAGTCATTTAAAAAGGGATGTAAATCTGGACAGAAGCCCCTCATACCTTTTTCCTCTCTTGCCGATGCATGCATGTCAACAGAGGGCACTGTATAGATTCAGATTAGAGCCCTCAGGTTGACTTATGCTTTCTGATGACCTGACAAGAGAACACAGAAAGCCCTGTTGAAATTACTAATATATTTTTTTAGTGTGAAAACAACAATCTGCAAATAGTCCATTCATATGTGACTTTAATAGGCATCACTGCTAAATATAAACATCATAAATTGTAACAGGTTCATTTAATTTCCCCTGCTGATTTGGCTGTCGAAGGTTCACAATGATTATCAAACACCATTGTTTGGCCTTGAAATGTTACATACAGCCCTGTAGCTAAGGTTAGACAGAAACTAATTTATTCAGGGCTGGGGGGAACCTTCTGAAAAGGCTACTTGAAGACACTAAATTGAAATAATTGGTGGTTAACAGAGGATGAATGAATGTATGTATCGATGGATGTAAAATCCCAATATAATGGCAGACTCACTGCAAACCATGTGTAACAAGTTCTTGCAGAAGATGTGAATATGCATATCAGCCATGTTCATTAACCTCAGGTAAAAGAACTGGCTGACTGGTGCAGCCTGGGATAGAATCGGATTTAAACATCTAAATCGGATTTTCTAACTGTATAATGGTGCGCAGCTTCTCATTTCCAATGGAATAAGCATGTGAATTCATTTAATCTATAAAATTTGATCACCTTGTGCATATTTTTTTATTTATTTGCGTTGCTGTTGGAATCAGCTGCACAAGTGGCCGTACGAGGCTTCAGATGCCGCTCTTGTGGCTGAACAGCTCCTCTGCATGGCAGCATCCCATGAGGACCCGTTCGAGACCTGTTAGTTTAAGAAAAAAATAGGGGGTGGGAGTTGCAGGATGGCGGGATCACGGCAGCTGCGGCAAGAGAGTGTTTCATTAAAAGCAAAGACACAGACAGCAGTGGAACTTCCTCCCAAGGAAGACGTTTCCGCTCTTCTGCCGTCTCCTCTCAAGACTGGGGGTTTGCACTCGTTCGATTGGCTGCATGCTGACAGACAGATGGTTCATCCAATCGCTCACACATTATTATTTTACAGGGGCCTGCCCTTTCCCAAGAAGAGTTCCCTGGGATAACTGTTCAGATGGTTGTGTGTAACGAACCATCTGGTGTGTCAGGCTTTAATGTCTCCCCACAGCATGACTCCCATTATTGTGTGTATCACATGTTTGTTCGGAGGGCTTTCCGCACTCGGAGTAGGCGTGAGATGGTGGGGTGTTGTGGGGGGGTGGCGGGGAGCTGAAGATGCTGTTTGTGGCATTTTTATGATAAGCTGTGTATCTGTGTGTGACTGAGTGCACATAACTGTTTTTGTAAGATATCAAACAGATTCTTTTTCCCTATGTCACTGTTCGGTTCATTGATGTTGTCTTCTTTCTTCTCCTACTCTCATTCCTTTTTTTTTTATGGAACTGTCACAGTTGTTGACCTCATATTGAAGCAGAGTCGCTTGATTTTGTGTGAAGGCGTTAAACTCTGATTTTGCTGGATACTGTCAGCATGCTTTTAAAAGTTGGATGAAGTGAAGGAAAAAATGCAAAATTGGATTGACGTGTTGATTGGGTTACATAATTTTGCCAAAAGATGGCAACGGAAAAGGACAGCTGAAATCGTTGTTTTGGACCTGTTTCGTTGGCCCCACGTTTGACCCTACCAGACATAAAATAAAATCAGCATTTATGCCTAGTCTAAAATACCAGGCAGTGTTAATGACAAAACTGAGTGAGCAAAAACCTGTAAGAATCAAAAAAAAAGCTTCTGAATTTTGGGTAAATGTTTGTTGTGTTAAGAATATTTCAGCGATATTCCATTTCCTTTCGCATGTTCCCTGTTGCCATGCTTCATGACGTCTCTGGGAAAGTTCCTTTGCTAAATTTGTGCGCATGTTTGTGTTTCATTTCAAGGCATCATTGGTGACTCACTAATGATGAGGTTTGCATTTGTGAGTTCTTCTGATGGACTGATGTTAAATTTTAACTTGATTTTGTTTGGATTTCACCAAACAAAATCAATTTCAATCAATTTCATTTACTTCTTTGCTGACTGGAACTCTCCCAGGAAAATCTCTTCACGCTGCATCGGCCTTAACTAAGAGAAAGTATCCTTTGCACTTGGAAGACTTTTGTTACATTTGAAATCTAATCTTTCATCTGTCTGCTTATTCTGCCCTATCTGTCTCAAACTTTTTAGTCTTTATTTCCTTACAGTCTCTTTATTTTTGATTTATTATTTCACACCGTACAGATTTGCTTGATCGTGTGTGGAGGTGTTAAATTGGAATTTAATGGTTTATATCAGCCTTTTTTCAGGTGCGGTTACTTAGCCTGGCTGTGTCTAAATGTGAATAACACCTTCTTGAATGAAAAAGGAAAGAATCGGTCAGTACCTCCAAATCTGAGTCAAACCAGGTGGAAGTCTACTTCTATTATTTTAACATTTCCCCCTATTTTTGCATTGGACATCAGCATCACCTTTGTCTGTCAAAGCTTGTTGAAACTATGTATATAAGAGTGTAAATATATATAATAACAGAAGACCTGTGAGCACATCCTTTAAGTCAGTGATCTTAATGCGTTATTGTGGCAGTGCCGACTCTTCTGACTCAACTATCTCAAGTTATTAATCGTATTCATCACCTTGTCTCAATTTATGTCCACCATGTAGCACAAACCACCTTGAGCTTGTCATGATCGTGTTCTTCTTAATGTCATTATACATTTATGACCGCCTTGTGGGGACGTTGCGGACATCGCTTGTCAGGCGAATGGAGCAGCCTGCCGCAGAATCCTGTTACCGTCCTCACCCCTGCCCCTCCCCTCCACCTTAATGAGCCACATTTGCAAGGTGGTGCATGAAAAAGTTCAGCCTGTCCACATCAACGTGACAGTTATTAGGAGACACCAACAGCTGTGGGAAGGGGGAATAAGGAGGACAAGGGGGCGAGAACGAGAACGACAGCCCGAAGGAACGAGAAGAGCTGGGTGAAAAGGCGACCAGGCAAGAGAAATGGCCAGAAAAGACGGGTACAATGTTGGAAAGTAGACAGTAAGAGTGATGCAGAGTGCCGCTCGTAATGTTCATGGCACTCCTTGGGCAACACTTGCACTCGTTAAGATGTGCAGTATAACCTTGATGGGAAATGAAGGAGAGGAGTGACAAAGGAAGTGCAGGTAGAGAAGTGCAGGACTACAGTCTGCGAAAGCACAAATAGGAATCCATAATGCGTAATGGAAATAGAAGTGCAGCAGCGCTGACAGCCATCGCAGCTGTCCTCTCATTAGTTCCATCGCTGAGATGACTGCTCAAGGCTGTTGTTATCATTCGCTGTTTACAGAGTTTAAAAGAGTGCGAGACACAGAGACAGAGAGCCCGAAACAAAGTTAAAATGGAGGGTATAAATAAGGGAGGACTGTTGAATTATTGTATATTATCCTGGATGTCTGCTTCTCAACTCAATTAAAGAAGCCGTTAAAAAGGCAGAAATTAATCAAGCCCAATGTGTACTAGCAGAACATGCTACCCTGGCCTGAAAAAGCATGGTTTTATTATCTACTCACCCACATGTCAGATGACATTTGGGTATTTACAGTCTTTTCCATAACACGTGGGGCAAATGACTAATGACGTGAATGCTACAGAGATAATTAACCAGTAAAGCTGATTTATATGGCAGTTGTTTATATGGCCAGATTATGATTCCATCATGAGACTGGCTATTTAAACATGAAAGCTTTTGATACATTAATTAAAGAGATTAGTCTTAAATGCTTTTTTAAACTCTTTTTTCATTAACAGGATGAGTTTAAATACGCTGATTTAAAGCATCCTATAATCTAAAATCAGAAGGTCCAACATCCCTAACTTTTGGGAATAATGAAGATCTAAACTATATTCTGGCTGGTGAGCTTAATCCTGAGCTCACAGGCTGAAGTGGGCCTTCACCAGCTGACAGCACAAAGGCAACTCGGCGCCACCTACGGGTTCTTCTCACACACCAGAACAAAACATCTTTACCAGTATTTCAATCAACTGAAAGACTAGTCTAAAATTATTAAAACCATTCTTTTAGTTACAAGTGGTGTCCCATGGCAGTAGGTTTTTACACCTATTTCTGTCTCTTTATATGAAAAGTTTAAAATGTATTTCTGAGGGTATGCTAAGACCAGAAGCATTTGTCTCAAAACTGTTTGATTTTCTTCTTCTTTGTCAGGCCGGCTGGTAATAGTCAGAATGTATCGATTTTCCATCCTTCCGTCCTTGGAAGAAAAATTTAAAATTGTACTTTGAAAGCAAACAAAACAAAGACCAGACAATCGGAGCTGCAGCCACTCCTCGATGCAAGTATTCACTTTTCACCTCCTTTTGCTAAGAAACGTAGAGCCGACAATTTGGGGGAAAGAACCAGCACTGATTGGAAATAAATGGATTCTACTGCACATCATACTTCAGGTGTAGGAAAAATAGCATGAGACATAACTGAGACCAAAGAGAGAGAGAGAGAGAGAGAGTGTTTGTGTGTGTGTTGGGGGGTGCTGTAGCTTTAAGGAGAATGAGAGGAGATGGAGGGATCTGAGATTCACAGAATAAAAAGCGAAACCACCAGTGTGTCAGAAAACGGTCCTGTTTGTTGGGTTTTGGAGTTTCAGCAGAAAAACCTCAGGGATGTGAAGGTTTCCCTTGTCATACGGGTGGAAGTGAAAGCACACATTGCTGTAATGGACTGCCATAACTCGGACTGCCTACACACTGAGAGGAAGACATCCCTCAGCTTTTTTATATTTTCAGTGGTTCCTGGAGACTGAACCCATGTCTTTATATATTTCATAACAATATCTATTGAATTAACTTCTCTGAAATAAGTACGTTTATTTAAGAATTATACCATTTGAACGATAATACAATTTCAGATTTAGCTGATCACAATGGGGGCTCCAGTTGCCCGTCAGTGGACACCTCAATGTTTCAGTACTGCAGGGGAATTCAATCAAACTGGCACACCCCACACAGATGCTGCTGTTTTGTAAGGATCATCCAATTTCTGTATGTGGATGCCTACTGTGACTATGTCACTTCCTGGCAAAATGTACTTCTAGTTTATCTCAAGGCGAATAAACATGCGTCTGTGTTTAATCCTCATCCTCACAAGGTGCATGTTAATCTTCAGCAAGTGTAGATCCCAACCCATTTCCCTTTTCGACAGTCGGTTTGCCTCCTGTCTGACTCAGCGCAGAGTTTCCACTGACCTCTGCTGTCTCGTGCTGTCTCAGCTTCTGCTCTCACCTCGGCAGCTGAGCCAAACCATCGCCATGATCGATCTTTGCCATTACTGCTTGTCCTCCATTACTGAAGAACAGCGGGAGACCGGCAACTCGCGCACATGAACCCGCATATGAATTTCTGGAAACAGTAACAACTGAAATGGGAGTTTATTTCTAATTAAAACTGGCACAGGCAGTCATCAAACTAAAAACTAAGTACCAAGTAAAACTACTTTCTCTTTATCCTCAAAGATGCCAGCGATGTAAGCCAACATCCAAATGTTGTCAATGTTAAAAGAGAGAATATTATCACAGACCAATCAAAGGAAACCATCAAACACACAATAACGCTGATGAAAACAATGTGGGCATAGTTCAAGAGCAAAAAATGTGGATAGCTGTATATCAATTGGAGGAGTGGGGAGGAACATGTAAGGAGAAGCTTTCATCGGTGCACTAGATGCAAAATTTAGGCTAGGCATCAATAAGGAAAGAAGCAAAGTTTGTGTCTTTTCTCAGCTCCTCCACATGCCCAAGGGTCTGGCATCGCTAACAGTGCAAACCTAGTTCTGGTGCTTAGCTGAAGAGTGGCATATATTGTGACAAAATAAACAGAACCAAGCGTGCCACATTAAACAATAATCCCATGCTGTCTTTACCAAAATAATTGTCCTTATTCGACATTTTTCCATCAACAACTTACGACATAAAATACATCTGATGAGTGATGGCACATGTGCATGTGTCTCCTTTGCTGGAGGAGTAACCTGGAGAAGACTCTCTTTTTAACAAGGTTTTGAAAATGAATGCAATCCTTGGCAGCGAAAAAGGAATGTCACAATCATAGCTAAAGGCAGACTAATAAAACTCTGGGACTTTTTGCGTGAGACGTCATTAAGAATGCGAGCGAGTTCGGCACGTGTCACTGGTCCTTAACGACGTGCCCCGAGAAGGTGAAAAGTTTACCTTTTCATTCACAGACTAATTCAAGCTTCTATTTCACCCCATTCCTTTTACTTCTCTGAAGCTTTTTGATCTTGAATCCAGTTAATTTTTGCCCTTGGACCAGTCTCGGCCAACCGCCAGGCATGATTGGACTTTATCCATCGTTGCTTCTTGGTGAGCAGGAAACTATTTTTATTTTGTTTTGTGTGTCAGTTTTAGCCTCTTTCAATCCCTACATTTATTTACTTTAGCACTACTGAAAGAGAGTAGTTCACATTGAACAGAAACCTTCATATGTCACTCATGAAGACAACAGTGTGTATATTTGCAAGAACATGAGAAAAGACACAAAAAGAGAGTGCACTGGGTAATTTCAGAGTCCAAGGTAAAACATTGTGAATCATCAAGTAGGTTTGAGCTCTCCCACCTGTAATCTTTGCATTTCTTTCACTCCTGGTCTGGTCAAACAGGGAATTTCAGGTGGCGAGAAAACCCCCCTTCTCACCTATTGGTGGCATCCAGATGTAAAAAGCTGAGCAATAACTCAGTGAGCTGCCTGTTTTATGACATCACGCACCTATGCGGGATGGTTGTCCTTCTAGTGACTCGTTATATCACTGGTATTTACTGCTCTTGCTAAGTGATTCGGTTTGAAAATACGGTGCTGCGGTGCTTGGAGAGGAAAGTTTGAGGACGAGAAATCTACGGTGTTTGGGTGTGTGCTTTCAGGTGGTATAGTACAGCAGGAAAGTACAAGGTTTCAGTTGTGTCTTTGCAAATAAATTCTTTATGTGGATTTTAACGCATACTCGACTTGCGTTGTAGGATGTGACGGTAGGAGATGACTGTATGGAGAGATCTCTGGGGACTCCACAGTCACAAATGAATGTGAAGGACAGGGTCCCTTTTAGCCAGAGGCGCGCCATGCCTACGAGCACAAACTGTTTTATCCACGCTGCCGACGGGGGAAGCCAGCATCACCGTCTCTCGTGCTGATATAACAAGAGCAAGGCAACAAGAACCATAAAAGCCAGAGACGCGGGGGTGGGTGAAGTTAAAAAACAGCAAGGGGGAAAAAAAAACAATTGCAGAAAGAGAGAAGTTAAGGGTGAAGCAGCTGTATCCATCTCGTGCATGCATCTATACTCTACTTCCATCCCACTTTTTTTCTCTGAAGTGCGAGACTCCTCCACACGCTGCAGTCAAAACAACTCCTCGGAACACGTACTTTCGTCATAAAACTCAGGTGCTTTGTTTCTATGGATGGCTTGAATGAATCATTCACTGGAAAGTAAAGTTATGCACCCATAAACATGTCCGAAATCGCGCACACTTGCTAACAAATCTCACAGCCAGCCAGCCAGCAAGCCGGTGAAACGCCGGGTAGAAAAAATAACAAATCAATACATCTCTGCAAGAGTATTCATGTATATTCCTCCAACAACGTTTCCTGAATCCGTGTGGGTGCAAATGTGTGTGAACATACGCTTTGATCTTTGAATTTCATGCTATTTATGCATGTTCTGTGAGCCCGTTGCTGTGTTTATGCGCTGGTGTGAATGCGTGCCGGAGCAATAGAAGCCGTCCTGTAGCGGGGAAGTCTGGTGTTTGCAGTAGGAAAACTGTCATAAACAATCTGCTCCAGCGTCAGTTAAAAGGCAAGCGTGGGAGAATTGGTTGCTCTATATGCTACAAGCAACCCCACGCTCTTTAAATAAACCAAACCATCTGCCTAATGCAATGACATCAAAATGAGCAATGTGCTTCTCGTGTGCGACACCAGGCTGGCAGAGGGGCCGATGTGACACTGGCCGGTGTCGCTGAGCTTTGACAATGGCCGGGCCTGAAAACCGGTGTCATGCTATGCTGTTGAAATAGGCTGAGCGGGGGTATGTTCCTACAGGAATGGCAGCTTTTTCAAGTTTGAACGATTTAACGCGCGAAAGTAATCATGTTCCCGGAACGAGCAGCAGAAAGAGCCAACCTAGCCATTATCAAAAACATACTTTTATGACTGGTGCGTCACACGCCAGGGCATAAATATATTTAATCACACCATATTTAACTACTTTTACCACTGGAAATCATTCCCTTATTTGTTTACTTGCAGTTTGAGTTTAATGAGGATTTATCATATTAAAATATTTAAATTTCAGTGACACAAGGCCCAGACTCATGTATATTTTGCCGTCTGTTGAGTCATAACAGGCTAAATTTATTGTATTGTTTGCTAAATTTGATGCAGAGGATGTCCTCCCAGCTGTTTCTTGTTCAGGTGGGAGCATCTTCCTGCTCAGAATGAATAAAGAGTAACCATTTAAATATATCTAGGCATCAGTAAGCAACTGCTTCTTGTCTAAAGGAACAACTTTACCATGGCAAAATGCTCTTGACATTGCTCCATGTCAGGGTGTTGGGTCTGCTCTCGTATTGTGCTGGTAATGCGCCAAAACCAAATCGTCCCTCGATCCGCCCTGAGGGCCTTGATGGTGGAGCTGTCGAAGCTGGCCGCCAGGGCGTTGTTCAGTGGCCAGGTTTCTGCACCTATACAGAAGGACCGACACGATAGGGCTTGGTCCTGCTGGAGACATCTTGGTGGCCCCACAGAGGTCTCCATGGAAACTTCAAGATGGCGGTTGCGAGGGGTCTATGTTGGTGTACCTCTGGTGTTATGTCTGCTGTCATGGAAACTGGAGGTATTTGGAGGTAGAGAACACGGAGGTCGGTGGATCGACTCCGACATCCGTGATTTTGACCTTGGACCAGTTGAACATACTAACATAAGCATGTTTTTCCAACTGAGTGTCAATAACCAACACCTTCTCACCCATACATATGTCCCAGCATGCTAACTCTGAGTTATTTTTAGCGATCTTGCAACAACCAACCTGTGTGTGCAGACACACGCACACTCCTCTTTAAGAATGTGCTACAACAGAGGGCTCATAATTAGTCTAACGATGGGTCCCCTGTGACAGCCAGTGACATAAAAATTTCAGCTTGTTGTTTTCTGCTGCATTTTTTATGGCATATTCATCAACACCTGTCCCCGAGGGTGAATACAATATGATGGATCTGTGTAGAGAACACTCCCTCTGTCAAAGGAGTTGTTTTCCAGCTGTGGAGACTGTCTCGAAGATGCAGCTGTTGTCTTCTTCCAAACATCTCCTTCCTCCATCTCGAAGGATTTCCATTCCAGTGCAGTGATCTGCAACGTTGCTTTAAGCTTTAACGTCGCCATCTGTCAAGTCGCAAGTGTCGAGAATCTAAATTAAAGCCAAATTAAAAAGAAATATAACAAATACGAGAGTGTATATAACTTCTGGAAGAGGGGGGACACAGATATGGTGGTGGTTGCTGTGGAGTAGGGGGCCTTTCTAAATGGAGTGTGCGTGTTCCGCTTGTTCCGAAATCACCTGGAGATGTGACACAAGGTGAAACATGACCTACTGTAAGGTTGCCACTTGTGATCGCAACACTCACGACACCTTAAGTCAAGTTGAAACCCACTGAATAATCACCGGCCGCTCAAACCCCTTTTTGTCCTTGGTTTGATTCAGAATCGCCTGCTGACGCCGCTCTCCCTTGGAGGCCTGTCCCCGTATCTTTCTGTCTTTGTCCTTCATTAGCTTTTTTCTTTTCACAAAGGAACGGTGCCACACAAACATACTCCTCTGAGAACAGCCTGGGCTGTGTGCTGTCTCAAACATTCGTTGGATAACGCAGTCACCCATGTTTTTGTCCTTCTATTGCAAGATTAAATTCAATCACATCTTTTTTTTAATTCAACTACTCTCAAGATAATTTCCCCTTTTGTCTGACATTTCCATTGTATATTTATTTTGTTTATCTCCACCTTAGAGGTATCAGTGTCTCTCTGTCTCCTGTAATTAAGTGTCTTATTAAACTAATTCCCTGAACATGGAAACTATTCACCAAACCCCATTCGTCCATGCTCCTCCGTTCTGCTGATTGAAAGGACTTCTGATGTCACATCTCAGATTGTCATCGATTGTTTTTCAGTTTATCAAAATGAGCATGAAATGGCCATTTCTGCTTCACTCAGAGCTCTTTTCTCTTTTATTAATACCCACCTGCTCTTCTAACAGCTGGGATAAATGGATTTATTTCTACCTTCTCTTGGCATCGTTAGTCTGGACTTCCTTTAGTTTGGAAACAAAAGGGGGAACAGAGGGAAGAAGTATTTTTGGTACCAATGAGGGGATTGCTCTGCATAAAAAGAGATTTTTGGAAATCTTTACAAATTCATTAAGACAATCTCAGGAACTGAGAGTCCGACCATTTGCTGTGACGCATGAACTTCAGTCAGAAACCAGCACAAAACTGAACCATGAGGTCACAAGCACTCCCTCAAGAGCACAGAGACAAGACTGTTCCGAGTCACAGATCTGGGGAAGACTATAAATCACAACTTTGGAAGCATCCGGACTCTTCTAAAAGCTGGCTATCAAACCAAAGGGATCAAACTGGGAATAAGGGTCCTGATAACAGACGTGACCGAGAACCCGAAGGTCAATCTGGCTGAGCTCCAAAGATCCTGCGTGCAGATGGCAGAAAGTTCCAGAAGGTCAACCATTGCTGCAGCACTCCACCGCCCTAAACTTTGTGACAGAGTATCCAGACAGAAGTCTGTCCTCAGAGGAAGACACCTGAAAGCCCTCCTGGGCCAATGGAAGCAGCCGTGCAGGGGACAGTGTAGCTGGCAGCTTATTAGCAGTCGATATAGCCTGAATACAGTAGATGGAAATGGCGAAACTGCAGATAAAACCACAGCTAGATGCTGACTCCAAAGTTCATCACATGTGGTGACATCACTTCAACTAGTTGGACGTTACGGATATTCAAAACTCATCAGCCCTCTCATTCAAAATCAGGGGAAAAAAAATTATTGATCTCTGTAGGCGTAATTAATATCAATCTTTGCCCACTCCCCATCTCTCTCTCTCTCTCTGTCTCTGTCTGTCTGTCTGTCTGTCTGTCTGTCTGTCTGTCTGTCTGTCTCTCTCTCTCTCTCTCTCTCTCTCTCTCTCTGCAGTACCACTGCAGCTCCATCAATCACAGACATCCTCTCTCTCTCTCTCTCTTTCTCTCTCTTCGTACATATTGAGCAGATCGGAGCTCATCTGTAGAAGACAAAGACGTCTCTATGAATGACTCACAGGAAGAATCGTCTCATCTACACAGACTATACACCATGTTTCTAATTCATACAGCTCTTTAATTGGCTCCCCCTGAGATCAAGTACTTTATTAAACTGTGGGAGGCTGGTGGACATGTGCATCTTTCCAGAGTCTTGTGTGTATTTACACACAAAAAACTTTTGTGATTGTATGTATTTTTGCCTTTTTTTATGCAGTATTAGTAAATTCACATTCATGGGGGATAAAGCTGAATATCTGATGTAGGAATGTCAGCCAACCATCAGAACATAAATATAAATATCAAATAACATGTTTATTGTATTTGATAAAGGAGTTGGAGGAAGTGATGCTGATTGGAGACAGATAGCCTCCGTCCTCGTCTGTCTTCCTCCAACTGTCATATGTCAGGGGAAAGTCCTCGCAAAGATAGAATTAAAACCGACTCTGTGTCTGTTTATGTATGTGAATAATAATTCTAAATTGTATTTGTTTTTCTAGAATTGCTCCACCAACAACAAATGCATTATGCAGAAATAAATATTTTTATCGTATGTTTTCATGGTCTTGGTAGTGGAAAATTGTGTCTTTAAATTTCCATTTATTTGAATTTTAAATCTAGAACCAGATGTTGACAACATCTGTACCCATCTGTGCTAACAATGAAAATCCATAATTGATGGGGTTTTGCTAAAATCAAGTACTTTTCACCAGGAAATGTTTAGACTGTTGAGTCCAGACCACATACATGCACACACGCACACACACACACACACACACACACACACACACACACACACACACACACACACACACACACACACACACACACACACGCAGAGTTTTTTTTAATTTCAGGCTTTTTCCATGTGGAAAATGTCAGGGAGAATTGCTGTTTCTTGCATACTGGGACAAATTAATGAAAGCAAAGGTGCACAGCATGGTGCTCATTAAAAAAAAAAGAACTGACGCAAACATATTATCAGTTCATCATAATCTCATCACACTTCTA
Organism: Arothron firmamentum; assembly: GCA_016586285.1. Classification (NCBI taxonomy): domain Eukaryota; kingdom Metazoa; phylum Chordata; class Actinopteri; order Tetraodontiformes; family Tetraodontidae; genus Arothron; species Arothron firmamentum. The sequence goes on along the minus strand of BJFM01000242.1, from coordinate 121,893 downwards.
ATCTAATTTTCAAACGTGATGCTTCATTTCAACGTCTCTGCAGATGACACAGCTGCCCCACTAATCACCGGCGAGGCTGCAGGTTGACGTTCCGCGTCAACAATGCATTTCCACCGCTGCCTCACAGCACAGGATAAATGCTGACCCAACCAATTTGATTACACATGATCAAATTGTTTCTGCCATTTGCTTCCATCAGTGGTCAGTTAATTTCGTCACAGGCTGCTACTCCAAATAACTGCACCACGGTGACAGGAAACCATGACAAGATGAATGCTGTTGGCAGGCAGGATGACAGCAGCGGAGGAAAGAAGAAGAAAAATGAAAGGAGACAAAGAACTAGATATATGAGGACTGAAGTAGAAGTTTGAGAAAAGGGGGGGCAGTGGAGGAGTCGTGTAAACCTGCAAAGACTCATGATATCACCTCGACCCTGCAGTGATTCAGAAACAAATTTAGCCCCTTTCTAATCCTCTTGCGTTAGCAGCGAACATAATAATCTCATCTGAGAGCATGGGATATTGTTCGCATTACTTGCACAGAAACATAAGTTAATTCATGATTAGCAAACAGTGTTAGCACTTCATTGCCACAGCACAAACAAAGCAAACCACCGTAAGCCTCGTTTTTGGATTGCTCGGCCAGGAATGATGCTAATTCCCGCTAACGCTGCCAGGTATTACTGACACTCAGAACAATGCTAAATCCTCGTTAGAGAACCCCAGCCACTGCAGGGGCTTAGCACAGCTTGGGTTTCCATTAGCTGAGGGATATAGATGTGCACACATTCACATGAGAAAATACATTGTCTTGCACACTCGCACGTACACACACACACACACAGACACACACACACCACACACCCCAATTCCCATTAACCTGAGGGGGCCTTGGTGCAGCTGGGAGAGAAAACCCTAATTTGTCAGCCTACTGTGGGTCTTGGAACTGAAGGTCATTAGCAAATGGAGTTCACCTCTAATTACTGCTGGACCTCCCTTAGACTTAAGTGTGCACTATGTGTGTGAGTGAATATTCTGTATACAGTTCACTATTAATGAGCACGAGTAAACTACATGTTCGTCTTTCTGCAGCTAACTCTCTACTTTGTAATAGCAGCACGATGTGTGGGAACCAGCTTAACATCAGTAGTCAAAGTGGAGCCCAGGGGTGAAAAGCTTCACGTGCTCTCATTTGCTGTATCAAGGTTCTGTAAAATATACTCCAAACAACAACTGTAAACATCTTCTCCGGCTTTCTTGTTTGTCTTACGCAATTCACTCTTTGCTCTTTTTCTGTTGGCAGAAGACACATCTAATGAGAATAGTTATTTATTATAAGAGCTATAAGAGTCTGCCCACTTTTGTCCTTTAAGAAGGCTAACCAGCGAAAAAACACACATGAACACAAGTTCAGTGGTTCGACCAAAACTTAGGGTCCCGCAGTCAATAAGGCCCTTTAAACGTTGGCTGATCTGACCAATAAAGTAGTTTTGAATGAGATAGTTATTATTTTAAAACTTATAATATTAATAAAAAAAGGATGAAAGGACAAGGAATGATTTTCTTCCCGTCTGAAGGACCAATGATCTGGAGCTTAGACACCAGTGGTCAAAGTTGGTCAAATATTCAAACCGTTGGGAAACTTCAAAATTTATCACGATTTTAGTGTTCATTTTATTATTTCCTGTCTCTTGGTCCCCCCAGTCAGAACGTATCAGCGTTTATGGCGGCCAAAGGGTTGGTGGGGGTGGGGGGAAAGAGGGGACGGGGGAGCCAAATTATGGGCTTCGGTTGCCAGATTGGCAGCAAATCATTTTTATGAGCACGCAGAAGGACAGAAAAAGGTCCCACGATTTTTTTCCCCCCCTGACTTCCATTGTGGAAATGAGCAAAGCCCACCTAGAGCTCACCAGCAATCGGTAATTCATCAATTGCTAGTATTTACAATGGACAAACTGGAACAAAATATTCAAATGTGGGTAATTTAGCTGATGCCCATTTCATTTAACATCTGTTAAACGCTGGCTTGTTATAGTGTACAATTGCACTTACAAATGCACTTGTGGATGGGGTCATGCATGTACTGTATGCTTCTGGGATGGAGACAATAATATGGGGTAAACATTTCCATTATCATCCTACTTTACATCATAATACAAATACACTTGACATCATCAGGTGTCTGTGATCTCAACTGTTTTGATAAATGAAACTGTTTTGTTTTGTTTTTTTGCTGCCCAAGTTACATTAAATTAGTTTTTGTGTACTTTTAATATTTAGCCCACTCAAATGTTCATAGAGGTGATGGAGGGGGGAAAAAACACAATGCAATGCAAAATAAAGAGATTTGGTTCTGGCGTAGTGTAGCATACATGTATCTATTTGCTAAACCTTAAAAATTTCAACCATCATTTTGAAAAACAATGACTGAACAATTAACAGCTGTGCTAAATCGGCTGATATTTCTTATTTAAGGCCAGTTTTTAATTGGACTCCAGAAATTTTCTGCTCAAATGTTCCATCGTTTCAACAGCCCATCACAAGGGACCAAGCTTATCAACCTAATTACTGGCGTGGAAATAGCCAGCAGCAACAGTTCTTATTTTACGCTGCCATATTTTTTTTCATTGCATTCTTTTGTCCGACAATGAAAACTAATAATCTCTCCATGCAATCTTTTAAGCACTAGAACCCAAATATCCTTATTTAGTTTATTTATAGTATACAGTATTTATGTAATCCTTCTGCCTATTTTGTGGCTTGTATGAAATCAAATGTTATTTTCTCTGGGGGCTCTTTCTCGAAACCTGCCGACCTTCTGATCTCTCCTTCACTCAGAATTTGACTGCAGGCTATGCCTAGTCATTGATTGTTTAACAAGCTGCTCGCTTAGTAAATCAGGTGATAATTGTGTTCGAATTGTTAGCGTGCACTGTTAAAAAAAAATGATGGTGATTTTTCTCTTTTTCTTTTCTCTTTTCTCGTTTTGCTATCGTTTTTTGTCGCAATCACATCGCATAATGATGTTTAATTTCACTCTGTCTATACACTCTTCGAGTTTACTTCAGGCTGGCTTTCACATGTCGTATTTTAGGGATCAATCAGGTCTGTTTGATGTTGGAACTGTAGGAACAAACTCCCAAAATAGACGTTGCACCTGAGCAGGCCATCCTGCCAGCGCCGATTATGAATGGCCGTAAACCGCCCGCCGCTCCGCGGATTGCCAGAGACACAGGAAATCGCTCATTGTGAGCAGCTCTTTAATTACTGAGATAAATAATAGATGAACCTATACAGCAGCCCTGTGAGGGTTCATCAAGCCATCCGCTTTGTCGTCACTGTAAACGAAAGGCATTTCGTGGTTCAGTCCTTGGACAGACTGGAAAGTTCTGGGAAATTGGCATAGTGTTCACACTGGAACATGGCATGCCCTGAAATCATTGAAATGACAGTTTTGAACATTGACCATTGACACTAATGGCTCCATTCTGCCAAACATGTTCTCCAGTTTACAGACTACTTCAAATTGAGTTATTTTTGTTTTGGGGATTTTTTTGTTTTGGTTTGTTTTGGGGTTTTTTTGTCTGAGGGAACATAGAAGAGACTTTTTGTTCTTGCTGCCGGTCAGCTTTGCTGTAACTAAAACATATAGTTAGCCACACCCCAGTGCTTCTGTTCACGAATATTGCACGGCGGAGCTCCCGACACCAAAGAATGACTGAATCTGGCTTGGAGAAAAAAAATTAGATGAACACGAGAAAAAGCTGGCACAAATGGAAGTGGCGGTGGGCGGCTGGAAAAACCAGGACGACTGCAGGATTGAAAAGATTAGAACGAAGGGGGGGAAGACAGTTTTTAATGAAAGCTTCTCCGTAGAGAGCAGAGGAAAAACAGGAAATGACTTTTGAAAATGCACCTACAAACACACTATACAAGCACACAGCAACTGCTGAGGTCAAAAACCTTAAAAATGATACGCCGAAGGGGCTTGGGATGTATTTTTGTGTAGGAGAAATGGAAAGAATAAAAAAAATATAAAGGCTAATTTCTCAGTTTGAGAAACTTGGCACCCTGTCATAAAGTTAAATGGTAATTTTAATTCCCATCGTTGTATTGTGTGAGCAAGAAATGAATGGGCTGCCACCCTGCGGTCTAGGTGATTGTTATTCACTCCACCGCAAACCTTATTTCATGCCACGGGCCTGTGGCAGCCTCTGCTCCACATCGCTTTGTGTCTAAACATGACTTTATATTGAATCTCCAATAATACAGGATACCGGCTAAATTGGACACACACCAGCTGAATTCACAAAATAATACTAGTAATTTTAGATAGACAATAGAAAGATTGTTTATGTAGCATAAAAAGCAGCATGAGCTTTTTCTAGTGGACTAACTGCAATGGTGGGTTTCGTCTCTTAAATCATTTGTAGACACCAACTGGGCTTCGGCAGAAACCACTGTCAAGAGAAAACAGTATATGGGTGAGATTTGAGACTAGAGACTTTGGGCTAGTATCTATCCGGTAAATTATGTGCGAATAATCTGATTTTCCAGATTTATGACAATGAATCTTTGATGATTTTATCACATTTATTAATTCACCTATAAGATCAGAAAACGATATCATTCCAACGGGGGCTTTACTGCAGATGGAAGTGGCGGAGGGTAAACTTTGACATATTTGACCGGGACAGCAGCTGTTTATTTGACACCTGAAGTGCAGAGTATAGCGTTTGTGCTCAAAAACTTGCTTGGCATTAGATGTTGTTCGCAGATGTGTGGTAAAAATAGACAATTAAATGTTTTTTTGTCATGGTTTGCTACTCTCTGCCACTGGATTTTCCATTTTCCCATGAAGGCACCATTACACCACTCCCACTCCCAGCTGATCAGCTGATCCTCACCACAATCAGTCAATACCTCACACCTGTTCACAACTCCAGTCTATAAAGCCACCCCTGCTCTCTCCCGCCCCTTTGCCAGATTGTCAATTTGCCCTGAATGACACTCCAGCCTACTTTTTCCGGACCGACTTACCTGTTGCTGACCCTGCCAGTTGCCAGTTGCTGTTTCTGCCTCCAGCCTCTCCCCGGGTAACATACAAGCTGTGCATCTGCAATAACACATTTTTATCATGTTTGAGTTTCATTTTAAGTTGAGGTCGGTGGACCTGTAACTGCAAGGATGAACATGTCCACAACACATCTAAAGAATAAGAATTAAGAAGTAGAAAAGAGAACAGAATTGTATCCAGAGCGAACAAGGGACAATGAGACTGTGTAAACATGATGACACAAAAATGGAAAAAAAAGACGTTAAATTGGAAAACAGACATCAGTTCAGGAATGACCTTCGACAACGCAGAGCTGTTTTTCCTGCTGCTTTGTTCTGGGAAATCGTCCGTGGCCATCACATGTCAAGCACACATTTGCCTCAAAATCAAGTGTGTAAGACAGGAAACGCTGGCAAGAGATGAATGAATCGCCATCTGTAATGTCTGCTAGGGAGGCCTTTTATGCTGTAGTACATCTGTTCCTTCGTGTCCTATAGCTTATTGTGAAGCCCACTGGGGAGCTGCTGTCATCCCATCCAGGTGTACGAGTCCACATCCGGATGTAAACGTTAGCTGATTAGCGGCTGTTTATTGACCAGGTTTTAGACTTTCCTGGTGACCCTGTGAAAAGGACGCTTTACAAACGTTCTTTGATGCATTTTCTTTAAATATTGCTTGCAGAACCCAACACGCCACAGCCGGACTTCCACTTAATGCTTTCAGAAATGTTGCTAAGATGGGAGGAGAATGGTGCATTAACATCCTGCGTGAAGGTTGCGAAACATGCTTTTGATGTTGTGTTTTCTTTGTTCTGTCAGTGGTTGTAGATGTCAGCAAAAAGCTCTATTCACCGATTCAGGTCAAGATCAGGTCAACGCTGCATATCAATGGTGACATCAGTTCCACGTTATGGCAGATTAGAAGAAAATCCATGAATACATTTTCTTGTCCATCATTGCTGTGGAGTATTTCTATGGTAACAGTAGTAATAATAGTGTTTACTGATTGGCCAGCTCATTAGCGTGGCCAGGGTTGATTTTTTTATGAGACTTTTTTTTTTTTAAGTAGATGGACACTGACTTCCTCATTATTTTTTATGCCTGAACAAATAAACACCCGTGTTTTGCCCTTTTGATCTGTGTTTTCCGCCAACGCCTCAGAGTGCAGCCAAGTTAGCCCAACGGCCGCTGCCAACAGCTAATGTGGACACTCCTCGGATACAAACTGGACCTTTGTGTCCCTTGACAGAAAAAATAGAGCTCTAAATATTTGGCACCAACTGACACAGAGGTTCTGTCCCAATTTCAGTTCAGCTTTTGCATCTTTTACAGGTGCGGATTGTCATGCTGATGTCCCTGATTATTACTGCATTTTCCTTTCTGTTTTGAATTAATTGCAACATAGTTGCAATTAATTACATATAGATTGTTAGTAATTTCTGCTGGCTGTCAGACATCAGTGTTTCTTTCCTTACATGTCTGTTATTTATCCAGCGAGAAATGTCAGTCAAAGCATCAGCAGCACAAGCATCTTTTTCCTTTTTTTTTTTTTTTTTTTTTAAGTCTTACATACCTGCCTCTCTATTATCATACCATCATGTGTAAAATTATCTGCCTCTTGCTCTCTGGGGAATCTGCTGACATTTGCTCTTGGATTTTGTAGTCATTTGCTCACCCTGAAGTACCTAAACATACAGATCCCTACTTTGCACTTGAGACATGAGCAAATATCAGGAGCTCGAATCTCGTACTTGAGTCCTGAGGGGAAGACATTTTGGAAGGCATTCATGAACGTTGCTTTATCGGCATTGGAGATTATGCTAACATTTCACATTGTATCACCAATCTTGTCTATTATATTGTTGTATGTCAGATACAGTGATCATATAGGGCATTATTATGGTACATGTAAGATTTCAAAATGAGATTTTGTCCAGACTGGTGCTGTTGAACAGCTATTCAGATATACATCTTGTAAAATTGATCAGGGAAAGTTGGGTTCTGTTTTTGATATAATATGAAGAATATAGCTGAATACATAAATCAAACTAAGTTGGATGGATGATAGGAAAATCAGGTCATTTTGAAGAACATTGAAATGACACCTATGGAGTGTCCAAACGCACCGATGCTGCACACTGGTCCTTTTAGCTGGAGGCTGTTTCAGAATCCCCCCTGAAGCAGGCGAGATGGAAGATGAGTGGTCACATGCCTAGAGACATGGATGTGGAGCTCTTTCAGAGGAAACCGGAGCAGGAGCCACCCACAGCGGCATCCCATGAGGTCTGTCAGTGCAACAAAGGTGTATAAAAAAACACTTCAAAAGATTTGTTTGACAGAAAGGGGAGAGGAGAGGGACACTCCTGGAGCCATGTCTGAAGCTCAGACTATAACTGTGACGTTTTCCAAGCTCAGCATACCTGTTTGAAAGTGTTAGATTGCCCCCTTTATCTCGTAAACACTTCCACTGTTAATAGGCTGTAATTTAAAGTTGTGCAGCAACATCTAGAGGACATAAACTGCAAAAGAATGGCTTCTGAATTGAGCTTCCATTTAGGTACGCAGATGTTTTACTTCAGCCGGATGCTGCTCGGTGCATTTAATGCATCTGTAGAGCAGCACTGGCAGGGGCACATTTTTAAATTCTGTTGTTTGGTGATCACACAAGCAGAGGCAACACAACCTCAGGAGACTTGGCTATTATCAAAATTACAGCCTATTAAAAGAGCTTTAGGAGTTCCATTATGATAACAGCTGGGTAAATGCAGGTTTCTGATTACAGATGTGAGAAGCGTTTTTTTCTTTTCCACCTGAGACATTCGACCTGTGCTGTGTGATGCAGTTATTACGTTGTTGTTTTTTTCTTTTTAAGAAGACAAAGGCGACTGCAGAAACAGTCCTATTTCAATCAATTTCTTTCTTTCATGAGCTTTTATTTACCCTATTACAGCTCTGCAAGTGTGTGTGAGACTGGAAAAACCCATCAAGAAAGCTACTGAGAGACCTTGTATTACACGACATTGTGTCTCTGACAGGAGCGCGTACGTGTCTGTGCATTTGAACCTGACATTTGTATATTTATATATTATTTAGAAATGGAGTGATCAGTTGATTATCGAAATTGTTCTTTTGATCGATAAACAAGAGCTGAATTTATGCAATCCTCATTAAAATGGCATTTTTAAGGAATCCCACAGCTGGGGTTGACTCGGTTGCTTAGTTTCGAAGTGAAGCCTGCACCAGTGGGACGCTCGTGTAGCACCACAGCATTTCAAGCACGTGTTCAAGAGGAACAACAGACGGAATGTGGGAAGTGAGGAAATATGGATCTCACACGCTGCCAAGCCGTGTGGACAGACAGAAATTCCCATTTTTTCCCTCCATGTGAAAGATGATTGTGTTTGCATGTGAAAGAGAGAAAGAATGAAAAACCAAACACACACACACACACACACACACACACACACACACACACACACACACACACACACACACAACTCCTGCGTGTGTGAGTTGTTGGTTGTGAAGTGGGGAGACGCTGATCGGCACAGCTCTCCCTGGCAATGGGTCGAAAGTAAAGCAGATAAAAATACAAATTGCATCCATTTCAGCATGATTTGACCTTCCGTATGAGGTCAAATTAAATTGGACAAATTTTTTAACCTTCCAGCAGAGATTAAGGTTGCCCGAGTCTGTGATTCTTGTGAAGGAAATGGAGTTTTGTTGGTTCAAAAAGTGACACTGCGGGAATCAAAGCAAAATTTGATTGCATGTAGTCATGAAGCAATTAAAGATGCTTCACAAAAAAGCATTATGACACCAAATTAAAAAAAAAAAAAAAAAACACAAGCCGATTAAAAGCAAGTTTACCGACTGAATTGAGTAAAAGCCATAAAAGTAATAGAGTGAATCCAGAATGGCCATCGGCGGAGTGTGGAGTCAAACATGCTCAGCCAGACTTTATCTGCAGAGTAACTGTATTAGTGAAGGTGCATGTATGCCAGCCTGAGCTCCAAATTATAATTATTCTTCTAAAACAGCTCCAACTGATTAGAAAAACTGTAAACTGCTCAAGTTTGGATTAAACATTGCATTTCAAACATTGCATTGAAGAGTGAGATTTGTGGCCATGGGCATCTCTGCAGCACTTCATTAGTATGCTTCATTTATTTATTTATTTATTTTTCTTAATTTGGACAGCCACAGTGAAAAGGGTTGTTTCAACAAAAGGAAGTGTCGACCAAGGCCAGGTGTCTTGTTAGGTTTCATATTGTTAATGAACTCACAAGGTCTCAAAGTTCAAGTGTGAGTACCTGACACTCCGTGACCTGTAAATATGTCATTTTTTTCTTTTTTTTTAAATTAGATATTACTTCTGCATAGATTTCCCTCAGTGCTAAATTTGAAGCTTAATTTATTTTCTTTCTCTCCCCCTCTCTCTCTCTCTCTCTCTCTCTCTCCCTCCCTCCCTCCCCACAGAGAAGTGTGATGAGGCTCTGGCCTCCTCTTTGCCCCACACAGCTTTTACCAGCTCATCCGTCTTCTCCAATGGATACGCACCCGGATATGCCAAACTCAACAGGAGAGGAGGTAGGGCCTCTTCATCGCAGAAGCTGCTGCTAATGGAGCGTAACGATACCACGGTTCAGTTCAGATCTCGAAGGTTATTTCTGTTTAATCTGCCGTCAGAGTGGATCCATTTTTAGAACTAGAAAGTTAGTCAAAACAAGAATGAGAACACAAGAATGAGGGAAAAAAAAACATCACATGAGTATCTTATTTCTGAAAAAATCTGCAGTGAAGTCTTCAAGACACAAGTGTGGACGAAATGCATCTTTGTCGTGGAGCAGAGAATGGAAAGGGTCGTCCACAGTTTTCCACCAATGATTTAATTGTGCAGCCAACTGAGTGAATGCTTTTACTCTTATTAATTCATCTAACTGTTGCAAAGCCTCCATGTTTTAGATTTAAGATTGCATGTTGAGCGGTGCACTTAGCAGTCCTGCTTTGACCCCTCCCTCCCCACCACCACCACTACCACTTCTCTTCCATTCCATCCCTCTCTACTTCCACTTTTTTTCTTTTTTCTCTCTTTCACATTTCTCCCTCCCGAGCTCCAGTCATTATCTCGGTGACTCAGAATTTCCACATCAGTTCACCGCAGAAAGAGATGCGACCAGACTATTATATCTGCCTGTGTTTATACAATTAATATTTCATACTTTAACATCTAATATCGTCGCATTATGCAGCTGAGACAACAGAGCTGAGCATTGGCAAACGCCGCCACGGTAATCTGGTGTGTTTAATCATACCAATGGAATTATTAATGCACCGATGACACGACTGTTAAGGGATGACACACACCAACGGGAAACCAGACGACGCGAAATAAAGACCAACTACTGTGTTAATGGAGGAGCGTAAATAATCGCACAACTACGTCAAGATTACATAAGTCATTGATTCAGATTTTATTTCTTAATTTATTATGAGGGACTAGTTTTATGGGCGAAGCACGCATGAGTAAAGCAAATCAGCCATCCAGGCTGTTCAATAATAAGGTAGTTCACCTTCTGTACGGCTCACAACACATCTCGGTCAGATTATCGAAAACACAAGCAAAAATAAACGTGTTGAAAATGATTTGCAAACTAACTCTGAGTGCTCGAGTGTAGATGTGACAATTTTTTTATACATTCCCGCAAAAGCAAAGTCAACACGTTCAACAAGCGTGTGCTCATCCTCCCACATTCAGCCATGGAAAAGAAAAAATGATCTGAGGCGGCTCAGGCTCGCATGGAACAGCTTTACAAAAAGATCGCAACCCCCAGCCCGCGCTGTTGTAGAATAACATAAGGAGGAGCCCCTCGAAGCAGCTACTTTTGGCAGCCAAATGTGCTGTCAGTGGAATGATTCTGCGATGAAAAGCCAATCTACTCCAATCGCCCTGCGCTGAAGAACATGCGAGGCACAAAATCAATGTGAAACACCATTCATATTAAGCTGGTGCCATGAATGCTGACAGCTATTAGAGTTTTAGAAGAGTGTGTGTGCATCTGTGTGCATGTGCGTGTGCTTGTGTGTGTGTGTATGTTGACTCAAAAGAGGGGGTTGAAATGATGCTGTAATGATTTTGCAGCAGGCAGCTGTCCACTCTGTGCCAGCCAGTCACCAGGATCACTCTGCCTGTTAATGCCCCTCTGTCACACACCCACACACACATACACCCTTGTCCTTCTATCTTTGTAAGTGCTTTCATAGACATTACACATTCCCCAGCCTACCTTAACCCTAACCAACACAACTGACTCCTTAACTTTGACCCTGACCCTGACCCTGACCCTGACCATAACCATCACCTCAACCTTAAGCCTTTGAAGTTGTGACAGGAAAACAGGAAAAAATGTTCTCACTTAGCCAGCAGAATGTGTATTTTGGTACTCAATACAGAATACACACACACAGGATGTTTCTTCAGGATGGTAATGAGCTGATATAAAGTCATTTGTTTTATTTAAAAAAAAAAAAAAATGAAAATTGCTTTTAAAAAAAACCCAACTTCTAGCTTTTACAGCCCTTAACAATAATGACTCATAATGAAATGGATGGTTCCACTGAGTGTTTCATCAGTACCAGATTGTTTGGGTCAGCAACAGAATGGCTGCTGCAGACCCCCTGAAAGAAAATGACCAAATGTCCACTTTAAAGTCAGGCAGACTCCAGGATAAACGTCCTGACATTTGCCAGTTTCTGAGCTGCTCTTTTTTTTTCTGTTTTTTTTTTTTTTTTTTTTTTTGCTCTACAGTTGCTGGAGAAGCTGAAGAAAAGTCTCCAAAGCACTTTAGTTAACGGTACTCTGGTGCTCTTTACCATGGCTCCCGTTGCATCGTTCTCCTTTCATTAACTTTTTGATCAAACCAAAATGTTCTTTGGAGACCCAAAATCCTCTGAGAATACAAATAAAACAGAATATCTGAAATTATTTATCTGTCCCATATTGGAAAGTGTGTAATGTTTCATTACTTGGTGTCATATTGCCTGCTCTGATAACATCGCAAATCAAGCAACAAGTTATTGACCCTGTTATCATCACTCTCATCCCTCCACTGTCTCACCTTCTATGTTTTTTATGAAATTCTAACATGACAATAGGTGACAGATGGAAGACAAATGAGGAAACTCCTGAGAGGCAGCCGAATGAGTGAAATGTAGAAATATGGAGGAGAACTCGCTCACTATCATGTTTTGGCCTATACCGAGCTCCTTCAGCCTGGTCAAAATCGCCTCCCCCCCCCTTTCCTCAGGCAAGGCGATGATCATGGGCTCAATTTGTGTGTGCAAAGTGCAGGTCTGAGCACAGGTGCAGAGGAAATTGGCATGGAGGAAGCGTCTTCTCCTGCGCATCGCCACATTGCTACTCACTTGACTTGGCAGCAGCGTGAATTGTGTGCTAGTTTAGATGCGACTTTAGTGACTAAAGTGACATTAGAGGTGAAATTGTACCTCCACTAATGAAACTACCTGACTTTTTTGTGGGTTTAACATCCACCCAGGCCAATATTTGCATGTTGAGTTCCATTATGCCATAGAACAATCAGGAGAGATGTAAAGGCCATTGTTTTCCATCAATTCCTCATTAAGATTTTTGCTTTTCTTTGGCATGGTTTTTCCCTTTTTTCTTTTTTTTTTTGATTTTGAAATGCAGCCACCACAGAGCGAGAAGCCTCCATGCCTCCAGATGTGATAACTGGCGCACATTTAAGAGAAGCTGTTAATCTGACACTGGCTTTATTTTCACTGCAGAATGTCAGCTAGATCAACAGCAGGGGTCAGCAGGTGTAACCTGTGCTAGTGTGTATGTGCAAAGATCCAGGTATGGTACAGCGTCACATGACATGAACACCGGCGCTAGGCTGCAGCAGTTGTCGTGATAATGACTGAAATTAGGCTTGACACATCTAATCATCACTTCCTGCTATTTAGCATCTGCATCAGACGCACCTGCATTTGCGCTGGCTTGGAATAAACTTCCTCTTTGGACCGAGGAACACAGAAAGCAAATTCCAAACCCTGAAAAGCCTCGTCTGAGTTTCCTCTGAGTTTAGTTGTTTTCCCTGAGCTTGAAACTGAATTTACATGGAGTCTGCAAAGCTCTTTTAAATGGCATTACATCTTGATTAGCCATTAAGCTTCATAATGTCAACATTATAAAACTGCCCATTTTTTAGAAGTCTTTTTAGCTAATGGTAATGCAGGTACAATGTGATGTGTAAGCATTTACTAAGGGGTGAGAGGAAGGGGGGGACAGAAAGTCAACGTGTAAAATTAGGATTCTGATGCAGAATTTGACATCAAAAGTGAAAGTTCAGGGTGGTCTTTATTAAAAGATCAGGATTCAGGTATCCAGTTGATTAATGCGAGGACACAGAGCTTTTGTTAAGGCTGGGGAACCAATGAAGGGGGCGGTGGTGACAACAAGGAAGCAGTCCCCAGTGGTCCCAGAATGCAACTCAGACCGAGTCTTAGAAGATCCGAGTCAGGCGAGGTCAACAGCAGAAGGTCTGAAGCTGTGAACAGGCTGCCATCGAAGGAGGGAGGGAGGCTCCAAAACCCGGTTTGATTAATGATGAGATGCAGCCGCGGGCCCAGGTGATGGGCAGCGTATGCAGGTGGAAAAACAAAAAGCCAGCGGGTGAGATGAACCTTGAAGGAACTGATGTTTCTGCGTGTGAATGTTGCCTTTCATTAAGAGGTTGACATTGAATGAGTGTGGTTGCTGAACGTATTCATGCATGCAGTATGCCTGTTACAAACATTTCACTACTTCCTGGTATCCTATCCTCGTTTCTTTCCTCTATCCTCTGTCACATCTGTTTCCCCTTTCTCCTTCTCCATCTCATTTTCCCAACGCACACCTTCCAATTCTTCACTCACATTCTCAATCCCACACTCTATTTTCCCAGCCTGTCCTTCTCCTTTCTTCCTGGACCTCATCTTCTTTTTTTCTTTTCTCACATGCATCTCACCCTCCCTCCCATATAAACACACCTGTGTCATAGCACACCGAGAATACACGGCTCCCTCTGTCCATATCCTTTCCCGTTTTGCTCTCTGTCATCTGGCAAAGTTGTTTGATGTCTCCAGCCTCTGCAGTCATCCATCGATAATGGCCGTCCGCTCCTAATTAAATTACTCTGTCTTCATCCGCTCCCTTTGCTCTATGACAGAAAGATAAAGTGCTAGCAGAGGGCCAGACAGCTGTTTTCTCACTGCTCCTTTTTTCCCTATGCCATTTTAATTAAGACGCAATACTTTTTTTTTGTTGTTTTTCAGTTTTTGTACCAAAAAGTGGCAACTTTGATGAAGGTGGTGGTGGTGTGTTTTTCCCGGGTGCTGGTTGCAAAGTCGGGTGGAGGACAGTGTTGCAACCCGCACAAATCAGGAACAAATTGTGTACCGCGCACCCACTCGCACTCCCACACTGAGACCGAGGAGGCGTTCTCTTTTTAGGTGCTTTGTTTTGTCACTCAGCCTTTTGTAGGCGCGTCGTGCCTGTCAGCAGCTGCTTGTCACTCATCCCAAAACCACATAGGGTTGCCGCCCTCAGACGCCATCTTTGCTCCGGTCTTTTATGAATATTTACCCCTTTTTTGTTTGTTTGTTTTTGTACTATGGTACTTTCCCTTTTCGGTGCTCGCTTGCTGTTTGTGGTTTTGTCTGCAGATCACATTTAGTGCATCCTTGGCAAGTCAAACAGTTAATTTATAGATTTTTTTTTTATTATTTACCTGCTGAGATAAAAAGGTTGAGACATCTTCGCTGTTAGCACATCAGCACAGTCACAGGGGAACACAGAGATCAGTATATTATGTAGTACGTCATCTATATATTATGTGCATTTGAATACACTTTGTCGAATTCTGGCAGTTCTGATTTATTAAAGATCTGATCTGATAGTGGCTGGCAATCACCTGCATGGAACTTGACAGCCCTCTGAATGTGTGCAACATGCATTTTGGCACGCGGGAGGCACGAGGGAGGCTATGCTGTTTGGGTTTCATTTTGCAAGCATGTCAGTCATTTCCATTTGCTCAAACTGTGAATTTATCTTCACTCTTCGTTGGTTGGAATTGCTTCACTTCCCAGTTAAACCTTTAAAATCATCACTGACTTAGACAAAAGAAGTTGCATGAAAATGACTGATTTATCAGAGGCTCGGTTTTAGTTACAACCAGCCAAACATAGCACTCAGTTTCCCCTCATTTCCATGTGTTACCCTCAGATGTGATGGACTGTCCAGGATCTTGTCCACTTCAGTGAACTCTGATTGGTGTCGCAGATGAAAGAGCAGATGAAAATCGGCCCGACGGGCTGAACAGACGGCCAGACTGGCAGCTGGGATTGCTGAGACAGCTAAGATGTGACTTCGAGTGCACGAAAGACGCTTTCAAATCGTTCTCCTTTGATCTAGTCTAATGATGAATGGGGTTTTCTCAAATTGTCCACATTTGGGACATACGAAGTTTGAAGGGAGGCAAACGTTTGGAAGTTTCAAAAGCTGACTTTCTAGCAGTGGCTCCCAGAAAAGCTTTGCTGTGTGTATATATATATGATGTTTTCCTCACTTTTTCCTGCAGAAGCCCAATGATTTCATGTCACTTAAACTGTATTCATTGTTGCAGGTAACCAGCTTTCACCAAGTTCGTGCTGCAGCCTTACAGATACTGATTCCATACAACTTCCCTAGCAATGCGGCTGATAAAATAAATGTGTACGGGGAATATTGCGGTCATAGCCGGCGCCATTATCAGAGCGATTCCAACTGTGCTACTGCCACTACAATTCAGGGTTATCGGAGGCATCGCAGATAACTCAAACCCGGTTTTTGCAAGCCCGGGGGAAACACCGGCTACGTTTACCTGTTTGCTCTTTTTATCCTGGACGCATCCTTGTGGTGTGTGTTCCTCACTCACGTGACCAGACATCGCCCAAAATGAGCCAGTTTCCGGAATGTCAATTATTCGCATCGTCAGCTCGCTGTAGCAATCAATGTAATAGGTGTTTCTCATTTTTTTTGTCATCCTTCTGTGACAGTAAAAAAGGAACAACAATACTACTGCCAACAATGAGAAGAAGAAAGTGTTGTTTACAGCCTTGTTGGAATTGTTCCACAAACATTGATTGAGTACTCAGTGTTAATATGAGGCAGATTTTTAAATTAAATCTGACCATCTGCCATATTTCAACTTAATTTGACTTGATTGTTGAATATCATTACACAGAAACACAGTGAGGGAGGGGGGGGGGGGGAGAATGCTGCTGGGATGTGTCTTTATCAGCAGCACCTTCAGGCTTTTATCCGCTTCAGTTGAGAAAAATGTGGACGTTTGTTCATCTCAGACTTCCTCCCCGTCTGTCTCCTGGATGATACTTATTCTCCATCCTTTGTCCCGTGGTCTGTCCACCCTTCTTTCTGCATCTTGGTTTCCTCTCAGCTCTCCCTCAGAGGTGGTCTCTTTGACCTTCTTCCTGCTCCCCTGTTCTGGCCTCAATCCTCCAATCCTCCACCTCATCTCCCCAAACATCTGTGCATGTGACAGGTGAGAGAACGGCGACATTCCCCCGACACCCCACCCATCCCATTCCACCTCCCCTTTTGCTCCTATTCGCTCACACGTGCTCTCGCATCATGCGTTCCAAATCATAACACGCTTCCTCCACCTCCACCTTCGTCTGTCATCCTCTCTCGCTGTTTCACCCCCGTTTTCCCTTCGGCTCTCACCTTTAACTGCAACCCTGTCCCCCCCCCCAAACTCTTTATCCCATCTTCACCTCTGTCAAGCTGTTGCTCCTCCCTTTACCCCTCTCATCTGTTCCTTTTTTACCTCTTTCTCTTCCGTTCCAATTTATGGCAGCTGTTTCTGATCTTTTTACACCATTACTTTTATTTTTGTCCCTTTTTTCTGCTGTCAACCGTAACATCAAACTTTCAAACCCGCAGCTCTCATCTCTCCTGTTTTCTCTATTATGTCTTTCCCTAACGCTTACGATCACTTGCATGATCTTTTGAACATTTTTTACGTCTCTGCGGACGGTTCAACGGCGTCAGTCTGGATCCCACCCGTTACTTATCCTAACCTAACAAACCCAAATGCGCCTCATGCACTCACTGTCTTCGCCGACAGCTCTTCATCTCCGTCCTTTCACTCACCCCTTTAAGTCGTGTACAAAGTGCCCTTTTTGATTTTTCAAGAGCTGTGTTCATTTCAGCACTGCTGAGGAACGCGTAGAAGCTGAAAGCGTTTCCACGTCTGGAATAATGCACATTTTTTGTACTGTGCAATTCAACCTTGATTTCAAAAGCCATCGTGATATTGTGAAGGAATAAAGCCGATTTGTTGGTTGCTTTTATACCCAGATGTACTAACGTCCCACTGATTGGTCACTTGTTTGAAATGTGTTTTTTCATCACGTTTATTGAAATCTGAGCTGAGTAAAGTGTCAAACTAATAAGAAATTGCACTAGTTTGGGTGAGAAAGGTGTTGTCAATGTGGAACACTGTCATTGCTCTTATATGCAGGCATGCCATCATTTTCTTTTGTGATTTTACTAAATATTCTGTTAAATATTCATGCCCACTGGCAGCCAGGGGCTTTTCTGTGTTCTGCCCATGTTTGTGTGGGTTCCCCCTAACTACGCCAGCTTCCTTCCACAGTCAGACATGTGTGTGGGGGACAGACAAACCGTCAACCGTAAATTTAACCTGGGCATTGAGTGAGAGCGTAAATGGTTGCATCCCACCTCTTTGTTTGCTGTGAGTCCTCAACTGTTTCCCACTCATGCGTTCAATTCGCTCACATCTCCTCCTTGGTCGCTCACTCCCCCCCCCGCTCGGTACAGCCCTGCTCTCTTCCTCACTCTTGGACTCATCTTTCATCATCTTTACCATAACAACATTTCTTCCTTTCCGCTCGATTTTTTTTTTCCAGGCTATCTCATCTCTGGTTTCTCTTCAAATCAAAGCCATAAAATCCCCTCTCATCACTCCCACATCGCCTCCCCTCATCTATCTCTCTTTATCCTCCCTCATTTCCATATGGTGCCTCTCCTTCTATAAGCCCCACTCGTTTTTTTTTTGTTTTTTTTCCCTCAACACCTCTGTGCCCTGATCCTGTGTCACGCTGCCCTGGTCATTGTCTGCTCGACTTGCTTTCTTAATCTTTATTTTGTACTGCTGGTTTACTTATCAAATCGCTGCTCCTCCCCAACTCATATCCTCACCTTATCCTCCTTTTGATAGTGTTTTCTTTTCCCCCTCCCCAAGGAAACGGCTTTGCAACACTGGGTTTTTGAGGTATTGACGTTTCCGCTGATATGGTCCTGGTTATCTGTCAGGGCCAGGGTTGGAGTGTAATGGCTCTGTAATTGGATAAGATATAGGGTTTTGTTGCGGCAGGATACATCGCAAACCGCCCCAGCTTGTATTTTATCCTTCGACTATCATCTCTACTACACTTCGTCCCATCCCTTCGCTCTCTGGTGCGGCAGTCGCTCTCGCCGCGTTTCTGTTCCCCCTCCGATGCTGTCATTTTAAATCACTCTCACCCTCTCGCCGTTTCCGCCACTCACTTTCTTATCTGCATCCATGTCCTTTGGAACGAAATCCATCACGGCAAAAACAAAGCAGACGGCCGTGACACAGCCGGGTCGCAGTCCATCCGCTGCCCACTCGTCCCGGTAATCATTTCACATTCTGTCACAGGCCCAGGCTGTCGCCAGCGCCGCTATTTGTCAACATTTTATGTGTATGTGCAGTCTGTTGTCCCTCTGTTTTCCTCGCCACACTGGTCCCAACTGTACCTGCTGGCGTTTTCATCACCTTTCTTATGATGGCAGATGAAATCTGGTCAGTGGGCTGTTGTTCTCCGCCTTCTGTCCTGCTGTTTAGTCATTTTACCTGCGAGGTCATGGGATGGTCACCTGTGGGGCAACTGTTTGGACACAGATGAGTGTTGGTTTTTAGTTTAGTTTAGTTTTTTTAATTTTTCTGCATGTGCAGGCTGCCACTGACCGCATCGTGACCGCGCTCAGCCCTAAATCTCGTTACAACTAATGAGATCGATGTGCTTCTACGATGTTTCCAAGTTGGCGGATCACGTAGGACAGGCATCCACACACGCGCTACAAATTTAAAATTCCATCAATCACATCGACCTCTGACCTACAACAACTGAAGCAGTTGATCTATACAGAATTAATGTAATATACCACTTTATGGATGAGCCGGACTAATGATACTAACGACTGATTCCAGCTAGACATTTAAGTCCTTAATCATATCAATGCACTTCTCATTGCATAATATTGTCCTTTTTCCCATCTTTCAATGCCCTGACCTTCCTCATCCCTTACACCTCTTCCTCCAGTTTGCTTGATTTTCCGTCTGTCTTCAAGAAGCGTCGTGTGTCACTAAAGATGTTTTGGGTAAAGCGGCGCCACACACAGCATACGCATCTCTATAAATAGCCAAAACCATGCCTTGAGGTATTAATTTGCATCCATAATTGCTTTTAACTTGGCGAGCTCCTCATTGTATTGTTTCGTCCCTGGTGTCACACAGTGACAGAGAACATCATGGCTCACACTTCACAGTCAAAAACCGACAAGATGTCAAAAACAAACACGCAAAGAAACGAATTTCAGCAGCTCCTCTAACAAATTTGCAGATTTGCTTAGAAACATATTGACTTTAGTACATTTTATCTTTAGAAATACAATACCTCCTCCTCCAAACTGAAGCACATTTGTGCATACTAGATGCAATAGTATCATCAGGAATTGCATTGAGATAGATAGATAGATAGATAGATAGATAGATAGATAGATACAGATAGATAGACAGATAGATAGACAGATAGAATGATAGATAACTTTATTGTCCATTCCAGGTAAAAACAGAAATATTTCTTTTCTCAGGGGTTTTGATTTAAAAGACACACACACAATTGGGCATTTGAGACACCCCAAACAAACACAAAACGGTTCAGAGCACAGTACAGTGGATTAAAACAAATTCTCATTATTAGTTGATAACAAGGCACATAAACAACAAGCATCAGTTAAAAATCTACAGAATACTTTGACTCAAGCAGCATAATTTGGGCCGTTTAGTCATTTAGCTGAAACTGGAATATATCTTAATAGTAATAAAGATGACAGCATTTGTAAAATGTCACTGTGTGCTCGGTGCTGAATGCCAGCATAATAAAGGAAGTTCCCTTAAAATGTCAGGCACACTTGAGCCATTCCTTTCCAAGTTGGA
This sequence comes from Arothron firmamentum, assembly GCA_016586285.1. NCBI lineage: Eukaryota > Metazoa > Chordata > Actinopteri > Tetraodontiformes > Tetraodontidae > Arothron > Arothron firmamentum. The sequence continues at coordinate 101,513 of BJFM01000242.1, read as the reverse complement.
GAGTGAACGAGTGTGCATATCATTTTTGTGAAACATCGTTGCTGTCAGGAAAGTGCAGACCAGCACGTAAAAGCTAAAAAACACAGAAGTAAAGACAGTAATGCCAGTTGGCTATTTATCATTTGAAGTAACATTTGAAAAATTGAACATTAGAGCAATAGCTAGATTTGATAGTATTTGTTTTTTTTCTGAAGGGGCTGGTGGATGGTCGCCCCTGGACAGTGACCATTACCAGTGGCTCCAGGTGGACTTGGGCTCACGAAAGCAGGTGATCGCTATCGCAACACAAGGTCGCTACAGCAGTTCAGACTGGACCACCAGCTATCGGCTCCTCTACAGCGACACTGGGAGGAACTGGAAACCATATCACCAGGATGGAAACATTTGGGTGAGTAAATGTACTCTGAAGGTATAAAAACCTTTCTTAGGCCTTTTTCTTTGTATTTTTGAGATAAACTGGCATGCCTACGTTATTCTCTCTCCTGTTGTGATCTTGATGTTTCTTATGTTTAGAGTACATTATCTGGTTGTTTCTGTGCCCTATGTCATCATTATTTGCCGCTTTTGCGTTAGCTTCTTTTTTTTTTTGCTTTTTTCCCCCATTGCCATTAATCCTTATCCATTGCTTCTAATATTTCTGCTCCTAAAAACATTTTTTTTTTTTCTTATATGTATGTGATACATGTTTTTTTTTTTTTTTCATTTATCCCAAGTGTAGTTCAGAATGCTGCTGATGTAAACAAATACAAGTGCCATAATTTCAAGTTCGGGAATAGCCCATTAATAATCTTCAATGCCCTGAAGCAAACCTGGAGCCATTTGTTTCTCCCTTGTCTTCTTTATCGGAGGCCTTTGAGCTCTCTCTCTCTCTCTCTCTCTCTCTCTCTCTCTCTCTCTCTCTCTCTCAGTGTTTGGTATTAATACTGGCTCTATTGCAACTATTGATCAATGAGATGGGGGGTGAGAATGTTAATCTGTTCCTCCTGTAAGAAGCTCAGTGGGTGCTCTGAGCACGGTGGGGGTCCTGGGCACGGCTCTCTCCTCTTACCAAGATGCAGAGCCTCAGTTGGGCAGGTCATAAAGTCATCTCCTAGCTTGCAATAGACGAAGGCAGTACCTATATTTCCCACTCCTAGCACGCTTCCTTTGCACGAACCTAATAAATATTGGACTGCATGGCTGTCTTTTGAGGGGAATACGAGAAATTAGTAAAAACTTTACAAAATTAGCACACTTCATGTCAAATTTCAAGTTAAAGAACTCAATAGCATTGCATATAATTACAAATATTTTTCAGCCAATGAGTCCCCCCATCAGTGTGTCTATTTTTTAACCGATTAGTTCGAGTATTGACAGCAGTTTAGGTGCTGTGGTCAATTATCGCCGGTGGTATTTTAATTATTGCAGCAATTTATCAAAGTCAGTTTGATTTCTCAACAGTACATTAGTGATCCATTAAGACATTTTTCAGAAACCCAATACTGCAGTAGTCAGCCCAGCCGAACCGACATAAATATTAAAGCCGAGCTCGCAATGCTGCAGTTTTTAAACTACCTGCCTCGACCAAAGACTATCAGAGAGCTAAATGCCTTTAAATTATCTCAGTTATTGGGACAATGTAGATTAATTATTGAGACAATTTATTAAATTTCATCATGGTGTCACGAAAAGTTCTGTTGAAAACACATTGGCTATACAATAATTTGCTTTTAACACATTTATAATTTGTCACTGTTATATATTTATGTTTTTATTTTATAAACTGAATGTGACAAGACCAAGGAATCAAATCACTGTGCCACCGATGAACACTGTGATTGCTTTGTGAGGTGTTGTTCACATCAGATTAAAATCATTATTGCTCAAACAAATTTAACTTCATGGATATTTAATGACGTAAAATGTAGAAGAGCAAGCATTTGTCTGATAAAGGGGAATTGAGGACTCTCAGACTAACCTCTTGTTGTCTCTTGATGTGCATGCTGCTGTACTGTTCCCTCTCATTATTCTGCAACATCAAAGTAGTGGGCTGTTAGCATTTAGAGCACAGTTTGGAAAGCTAACTTACTCGCTGCTGCTCTGTTCCACCTGAAATCGCATCACTCAAATGAGAGGTAGAACAGAACAACAAAAAGCTTTTAAAACAGTAAATGTTATGTTAAATCTAACATTATTTACTGGTTTAAAAAAAAAAAAAAAGTAGTCAAATAGTCCAAGTCAAATATGCTATACATGCTCGACATACAGCATAAATGAAATTCCAGTCCTCTCGGATCTGCAGCAAAGTGATAAATAAATAAATAGTAAATAAATTGTTTAACTCGATTTCAGTGCTGGTGGATGTACAAAAATAATAATGAAGTGTTTGTTTTTTGTTTGTTTTTTTTAAAATCATGCTTACTCAGACACTTATTAAATGGGAATAATTTTCTTCCAGATATTAAAATTCAAACCTTATCTTTCTAATTACATGTTCTAGTGAATAAATTTATGTCCTGTAAACTGAGGCACTCCACGTCTGCTTTTACTTGATGGCACATGCTATCATTGTCTGCGACCCCAGCCACATCTACCAAGCTAACAGCGTTTTTTTATGCTATGATAAAATGTTCCATAGTCAGATCTAAACAAAAGTAAGACGTTAAAGCTCAATGCAGACTTTCAAGGCTTGAATGATTCCCCTCCCCAAGAAAAGAATCAGCCTTCATATTCTTGCAGAGGCCATGCTTCTTATTTTACATTTGTGCATTTGGCAGAAACCTTTCTCTTAAAGAGTTTATAATAAGAGGAGGACCTTTAAGTGCAAATGAATGCAACAGAATGGAGTGAGCAGGACAAAAACAAAGCTCCAAAAATCATTTAAAGGAGATTTAAGATGCAGGTCTGCTGTTAAAAAAAGGTTAGAAATACAATTAGAGCAGCAATAGAGGATTCTTTAGTTTTGTCCCAGCCGTATTGAGCTGTTTTCCAGCTCCTGCTACACAACTCCATTGTATAGTTTTGTAGCAGTGTGTTTGAAGAGTATCCATGTTTGGTTCTTGAGTTTCACCTAGATGCTCAGAAATTCTGTTTCAGTGATAAAAAAACAAACACAGACGATACTGTTAAACACGAAGACCAAGAATTAGTCGTGAATAGATGGCTGCACAAGACATATTTCATTTCAGTCTTAATTTTTGTTAAATTCAGGTGCAGGAGAAATCTTAGGTTCCACCTAGCGGTAAACAATGTAAACAACCTTGAATAACCCCCCCAAAGCCTCTGTTAATTATGCATCAGAAAATAACCGCATGTCTATGTATCTACGTCTATGTACGTCTTTGGAATTGTTCACTTGCAGATATCATTTTAACATATATTCACAATCAAAATGAGCTTTTTGTTTCAGTGTTGGTGCAGATCCAGTTAAGTGGTTCATATTTACTAGCTTATTGTTCTTTCTTTGAAGAATCAGAGAAAAGAAAACAACTTCAGAAATCTCTTGAAGTCTTCTCTGAAGTGTGTAGGAGATAGCAACCTGAACCCTGAGCAGGAACATCTGACTAATGCACATCTTTTATGATAGCTGTAAAAGCCAAACCTGCAACTGCATCATGAAAGCACTCAGAAAGCTCCAGATCCTTTCCAACTTCATCCTACTCCTGCTCTGTCACCATGACGACGCGGTCCTGATTCCATCCAAGCGAGGTTAAATAGAAACGCTCTTGTTCTTCAAGTAATGATGTTGCAGTATAAAGGAAAACCATCAACATGCAAGATGCAAAGAATCTCCTATTTCCTTATAGGAAGTACATTTAACTTCATTGAACTACACTAAGTTGTTTCTAATGGAGATAATCCAAATCTCCTACACAACAATAGCAAATGGTGCCAGCTGATGAGGTGGATTGGCAAAAGAAATAAAAGGAGAATTATTTACATTCAACGGCAGAATCACTCTTTTGAAATTAATGTGAGATCTTTAGGAGACTTAGAATTCTATTTGAGGTGGGTTTTTATAAACACACATTATCCTCTGAGGTAAGCAAGCACGTTCAGGGAATTAAGCATACCCATTGGCATCTGCGAATGCATAAATGTAGCCATGTTCAGAATGTTTTCATTCAAGACCACAGAGGGATGTGCTGTGTGCACCTAAACCGAAAAAGTCTGCAACTTTGACTCCGTGTCAGCTGCGGCAGCTTCACAGAACATTCACTGCTGACTCTTTAAAGTTCACTTCAATCCGTCCCAGATAACTCTTCCGCGGAAATTAAAACTCGCTGACGGCGACTAACGGCGATGACAGATTCAAATGAACGGAGATGACATTTCTCAGCGGGTCAGTGACAGGCTGCTGTGAAACTTTAATAGTGCCATCACAATCGGAAACGTTCAGCTGGCAAGAGTGGATGAGACGCAGGAAACCGAAACGTTTGGTTTTGTCAAAACCCTCGGTTCTGTTTTGATCCGATGATGTAGAAATGGAGTGAAAGATCAAGACGGGTTACTCATGATTGGGTGGGAAGAAACCTGGAAGGAACCTGGAGGCTTACACCCATTACACACTGATTCTGAATATCTTAAAACCACTTTTATTCTAAAGAGCACAATAAGCTGGTTGGAGAATGAATGAAAAGGCAGTAAATCTCCCCAGAGTGTTCCTGATTTTAGCGTATGCATAGCAACGGAAGTGGTTCTGTTCCCCCTGTAGGACCAGCTATTGAAATAACAAACCAGAAGGCAGCTCTGAATCCCACCGTAACTATAATGTGATACCTGGTTTGTTCAAGCACTTTGGCTGCACAGGAATAGTGTTGTACTGTACCTGGAAGAGAGAGCCCATGATCATATGCTTTTACATGGCATAAGTTCAAAAAGTTCATATGGATTTGATGACTGGATCATTAGAGACAATAGAGCAGAATAGGACACATCTAAAAAATGTAAACATTCTGTTTTTCAGAATTTAAAAGTAACTGATATAACAAGAGAGTGGAGCCGGGTTTTAATTCTGCCTGCAAGTGTCGGGGAGTGGCTAGCTCTAGGAGAGGAAAAAACTTATAGAATGATGATGCCGCTGAATTATTTTAATGAATAAAACAGAATGTAAAGGTATGGCGCACGGCACAGCAGCGCGAGCACTTGGAAACTAACATCCATCCACAGGACGTATAGGATGTATGAAATATGCTAATCAAACTGTGCGATCATCGTGCAGGTGTGCGAGCTCATCATCCGCACCGACGACGCCCCAAGTGCAGTTTGTCTTCATAACTGCTCCCCTCGCAGACGAAGTCAACAATTGATGCCCGCTGTTCCCATGCGATGGCGCCGAGCCCGTCATTACATCACATCCTTCAGAGGAGACGGCCATAACCTTCCAATGAGTTTCCAATCTTTAATTCAAGCCTCCTTGCAGCTTACTCAAATGTATCTGTGTATTTTTAAAACAGGTAAAAGCCTAATCATCTCATAGCATGATGACAGTTAACCCCCTTTTCTTTGGCACGTGCACAAATAAACACGAGTTCCCACTAGGCGTAGCGGAAGCCATAAAATTCTCTTCGGCCCTTCTGTTTTGTCCTGCGCGTTTGCCGATAAAAACACAAAAGACCAGACCGGGCCTGCGCTGATTTCCCTCGCCTCTGTTAGGAACAGACGCACACATACACTGATCCTGGACCGGTCTCAAAAGAGCTGCAAGCCACAACAACTGAACTCCAGAAAACAGGATCCACTTTCTTTTTCTGCATCCAGAGACCTGCACGTTTCCGAGAGGAAATGCGCTCAAAAGACACAAACACGTATTTAACGACTGAGAGGTGAGAATGAGGGCGAACCTCTGAAGGATCAGCATGTGTTTATGTACAATGCAAATGCATATGTATCCTCTTTACATGGTGGTTGAGGCTGAACAGCTGCTCCCAACTGATTTAACTGTTTTGGTTTTTTGTTGTTTTTTTAAAACTGGCAGCAGCTTTGTCAGTCCAGGTTCCCAAGTAGTGCCACAGTAAAAACAAGCTAAAGCAACTCAAACAGACATCTGTGAAAGAATGGACATGCACACACACACACACACACACACACACACACACACACACACACACACATAAAAGGAAGAGTGAAGGTGTCCTTGTGTGATTTTTGAGCATTGATTCCTCAAATGACTTCAGTTCTGCATTAAATAAAATGTCAAAGCACTGAAGCTCTTAAGTCGTTTTGGTCACTTAAAAACCAACAGAAATAAACACTCCTTTGTTCACACAAACACTGTTGTGGGTTAATGATTTGTATGTGGGCGGGAGGGAATTAAATGGTTGAATAGGCACACTCTGGCAAGGTGTGGCGCATGTACCGCTATTCTCTCGTCACCTGCTTTTCCCCATCATGCCTTTCATTCTGCATAGTAATGCTTCTGAATTGAGCTGTTCATCCAGCCAGACACAGATAAGTGTTGAGTAGTTGGACGGACACAATAGGAAAATGACAGAAGGAAATCAGAAAATTCCAGTGAGGCGAAGGTGCAACTTTTTAGTTCAGACGAGTATATTCATGTCTGTATAACAAGGTACAGCAGACGAAACAAGGTTGACCACAAAAAAAACACCACCTCATCCACAGTACACTGTGAATAGTTACAATTTAAGGGTACTCGTCCACTAGAGCTGCAGTATTTGGTTTACTTGAAATTGTCTGGCTGAAAACGTGGGTCTCAGTTCGCTTGCAAGTGAACCCCCCCTCCACAGAACTGAACTGAACCAAAAGAGATAAAGTAACATAGAACAACATCGGTACAGGCGCTACCTCTCAAAACAGGCAGCAGAAACAAGCAAAGTCCCCTGGAATATCTGGTGTAAAGGCACCCTAAAATTGATTGTGTGAAGTAATTCCCAGTTCAGACATTTCTTCTTTCTAATAAAACAAAGAAATACTCTAATTCAGAAGATAATAAATCCTTCCGAAAAGAATCAATAGATGATTAGATAGATTACTGATCGGAAGCTGAACCAATGGCGATTAGGTTTTTGTGGCCTCGGACAGTTGTGTGGATTTGTGAGAGTGGTGCTCTTTCTGTCAATCAGCTGGATCTTCACACCTGCTAAGAGTTGAAGCGTATTAATGGACTCCTGGAGGAGTCGCTTACATCGGGACCCTAGTCCTCGTGCACCCAGTTAACCAATTTCATGAGAGAAAAAATGGACATTTAAGGACGCAGTGGGTTGCTAAGGACACATCACAACCATGTCCACCACTCCAGCAGCTTTGCGTGTCCTGGAACCCTTGACCACCCCCTCCCTTGCAGATAGCATATCTTCAGAGTGACAAACTTGAGTCACAGAAGCGTCGACTCTAAGCGCACAGACTGTGCAGTCTCTGCCCTCCACCCTCCCCCTACCCACTTCCTGTCTTATCTAAAGCAGCACATGGCTGTCTCGGCGTCCTGCTCTCATCGGGTTAGTTGCAAAGATGTTAATGGCATTTCTCCCCATTGCTCAGTGCCAATTTTTTTTTTCTTTACTTTTTGACGTGCATGTGCAGGGACTGTATGTTTACAGGGGGAGAAGGGAGGAAAGATGTGAAAATAGTTCAGGGCGAGGATGGCCGGAGGTCCAAGGGAGACTGCTGAGGTTGGTAGAATGAAACAAGAAGGCAGTGTTAGGAGATGTAAAGTATATCTTGTAATTGTAACAAATCCAAAACAAGTGGCAAATGGCAAGTTGCACATAATGGATTAAGATGTTTGCACATGTTTCAGAGAATTATTTAACAGGCAATATTTGTTCTAAAAATGTTTTGCAGGGCTGATATTTCAGTCACAGCGATTGTTTGTTTTCAAGCTATAGCGTTCATATTTCACTTTTTATGGCTGATTTGCATGTGGTCCACAAGTTCTGATTAGATTTTGTTGTCCAAATGAAGAGAGATCAGGTGCTAATTTACTGTCATGGTGACGCACGTCTCCTGTGTGCCATCGGAGTGTTCGTTGTCCTCTCCTTTCCTTCTTTTCCGCCATTAGCTTCCTCCTCTGCAGATGAATGCTGCATTCTTGTGTTGCCGCTTGCATATTTGTTTTGTTTTGTAGATCAATCGATGATTCTAGCACATGGGATTACAAATTGCGCTATCCGTAACAGCGCTAATATGACAGGCTGCTGTTCAGGCATCCGTTAAACCTTTGGGAACATCAACTTAGATGTGTCACATCGCAAGCCGTGTGTATTGAACACACTGTGCAACATTCTTTTCAAATTGCCTGCAGTCATGTTGTCCTATTCGCTGCTACACTGAACAAAAATATAAACACGACACTTTTGTTTTTGCTCCCACTTTTCATGAGCTAAACTCAAAAGTCTGAAAGACTTTCTATATACACAAAAGACCGATTTCTGTCAAATATTTATCCATCCATCCATCCATCCATTTTCTACCGCTTATCTGACGTCAGGTCGCAGGGGCAGCAGCCTAAGCAGGAAGGCCCAGACTTCCCTCTCCCTAGCTACTTTGTCCAGTTCTTCCCGGGGGATCCCCAGGCGTTCCCAGGTCAGCCGAGAGACATAGTCTCTCCAACGTGTCCTGGGTCTTCCTGGGGGCCTCCTAACAGTGGGACGTGCCCTGAACACCTCACCAGGGAAGCGTCCGGGAGGCATCCTAACTACCTGAGCCACCTCATCTGGCTCTTCTCAACACGGAAGAGCAGCAGCTCTACTCCAAGCTCCTCCTGGATGACAGAGCTTCTCACCCTATCCCTAAGGGAAAGCCCAGCCACCCTACGGAGGAAGCTAATTTCGGCCGCTTCTACCCACGATCTTGTTCTTTCGGTCACTACCCTCATGACCAAAGGAGAGGGTAGGAATGAAGATCGACCAGTAAATCAAAAGCGTCACCCTTCAGCTCAGCACCTCTCTTCATCGCAACGGATCGGTGCAGAGTCCGTATTATTGCAGATGCTGCACCGATCCACTTGTTGACTTCCTGCTCCATTCTTCCCTCACTTGTGAACAAGACCCTGAGGTGCTTGAACTCCTCCACTTTGGGACCCCGAGAAGGCATTCCACCTTTTTCCGGTTGAGAAGCATGGCCTCAGATTTGGAGGTGCTTATTCTCGTCCCAGCCACTTCACACTTTGCTGCGAACCGATCCAGCAAGAGTTGGAGATCACGAACTAATGAAGACAACAGGACCACATCATCTGCAAAGAGCAGAGACTTAATCCTGAGGACATCAAAGGTTCTCTCAAATATTGTTCACAAATCTGTGCAAAACTGTGTTAGTGAGCATTTCTCCTTTGCCAAGATAATCCATCTCACAGATGTGGCATATAAAGATGCTGATTAGATGGCATGAATATTCCACAGGTGTGACTTAGACTGGCCACAATAAAAAGCCACTCTAAAATGTGCAATTTGATCACACAGCACGATGCCACAGGTGTCATAGGTTTTGAGGAAGCATGAAATTGACATGCTGACTGCAGGAATGTCCACTAGAGCTGTTGGCTGTGAATTGAATGTTCATTTCTCTACCATAAGCTGTCTCCAAAGTCTCGACCTGACTGCAGTCCGTCGTGGTAACCGACTAGAGTGGGCAAATGCTCACATTTGATGGTGTCTGGCACGTTGAAGAGGTGTTTTCTTCACGGATGAATCTCGATTTTTACTGTTCAGGGCAGATGCAGACAGCATGTGTGGCATCATGTGGATGAGGCGTTTGCTGATGTCAATGTTGTGTGAGTGGCCCCTGGTGGGGTTATGGTATGGGCAAGCGTATGTTATGGACAATGAACACTGTATAATAATAATATTCATATTATTGAATGCACAAAGATACCGTGATGAGATCCTGAGGCCCATTGTTGTACCATTGATCCACGACCATCACTTCATGTTGCAGCCTGATCATGCACAGAACCATTTGTACGGATCTAAACACAATTACCGGAAGCTGAAAACATCCCACTTCTTGCATGCCTAGCATACTCACCAGACTTGTCACCCACTGTGTTTTGCATATTTGGGATGCTCTGGATTGGCATACACAACAGCGTGTTCCAGTTCCTGCCAAAAGTCCAGCAACTTCACACAACCATTAAAGAGGAGTGGAACAACATTCCACGGGCCACAATTGGCAACCTGATCAACTCTATGCGAAGGAGATGTGTTGTACTGCATGAGTCAAATGTTGGTCACACCAGATACTGACTGGTTTTCTGAGCCACCACCCCCCCCCCCCCCCCCCCCCCCCCCCCC
>BJFM01000242.1:66180-89039 GCA_016586285.1 Arothron firmamentum | reverse complement strand
CCCCCCCCACCACCACGATAAGGTGGTAGCTCAGGAGGGGCAAATATATGACTGGGTAAATCAAAACACAAAACAAGATCAATGCTGCAGACTATTGAAAATATGATTTATTTCTCTTCATATAAAATCAGTCAATCCATGGTTCATGACACAATCAACTAGTGTTGCATGAGTTTCATTTGTCAAATTTGGTCCTCTTCTTCTTAGAGGACATTCTCCTCTTGCTTCAGGTCTTCCTCTTCCCCAACCTCTACCTCCTACTTGTCCTCCACGGATTCCCCCTCTCACCCTCACTGTTCTTCCTCTGACTTTTTCCATTTTGATTGAAAGCAAATGAACTCACCTGCTGCATTTTATAGTGCTCAAACCTGATTGTTGTGTCTACAATGAATCAATCATGTGTTTGCTCACCTGATGTGTGTTTAACCAATTGGCTAATGGATGATAATGGTGATTTATCAGTCAGTGCTTTGGAATTGCAAGAAAGTGACATAATGATTGACATCTGTGTCTAACATAAACAAATGTGTTTACTGTTTTGCAAATCACTGTGTGTTGTTCTGCAAAAAGGGTGAGGCTGACTTTGTGTTTATCGTAGTGAATATCTGGTTCAATGTTTCGTTCCTTGAGTGTAAGGTTTTAAAAATTGTGTAAGACTTTTAATTTTTAGTGTTTATGCAATCAAGAAAAAAACTGTAAGATAATAGACTTTTATGGCTGTAGCATCACAACGATGACTTCCTTCTGCAAAGAGATGAGCTAATAAACTGGGGGCTGAGCTGTTGGGGGTTTTATTAGCTCATGCCATTATAAAGCTTAACATTGCTAAATATATATTTTCAAAAATCACATTTACACTAGGTTGAGTTCATACACTTGCTTTATTTACTCTGTAGTATTTAAAGTGATAAAAGTCTTTAAATATATGTGGGTTTGATTTACCCTCTGAATGTAAAGGAGGTTTGTGCGGTTTTATTGTTTAAAAGTTTAACATTTTTCAGTTACAGCTCCAGTTAAACAATGAAAATTCAGACTGAATGCATAAAAATTCTCATTTTTCTGGACATTCATATGCCCATACTGCCAGCATCTAGCAGAGAAACAGTAAATCAGACAAAGAAATGCTGTCTGAGAGGTGAAATTAGATAAAACTTTCAGACTTCCAGACTACAACAACACTGTTTCCAGGGGAGCCTGAGCCAGACAAGACGCAGGAATATCTGGCTCTATAGTGATTATTATTAACTATTGTGCTTTCTGTTGCTAAGAACTTTTCGTCAACCGTGGTTGCCGTAATTCAATGGCAGCAAAAGAACAGTGCTAGATTTTAAGTACATGAAGGCAGCACCAATTGTACCAGTTAGACACTAAACAACGTGCGTGCTGATTGCTTGTACACTGATGTGTCAAAACAAACTGAAAGCAGACATATTTCCTTACTTTCATACAATTTGCCGTCATGTTTTCCATATTGGAACAATGCCAATGACCAATTATATTGGCCTACTTGTAGCTTGAATGTACAATAACATGTTATTTGGTAAACGTTAGATGCAAGATGAAACAACATAATGACAACTATGAACTAAAGCAAACTCAATTCAGATAGTAGTGATAACACACACACCCTTGTAGTATCTTTGTGAGGACTTTTATTGGCATAATGCATTTCTCGGCTCCTTACCCTAACCCAAACTAACCCCCTGACGCTAACCCAACCCTAACCTAGCTGTCAAAGTCTTAACCTTCAAACAGGCCTTTGAACTTGTGAAGACCAGCTAAAATGTTCTCCCACAAATGTCCTTGCTTGGCTAATAGGATGAGTATTTTGATACTCCGTATGTAGCAAGTACAAACACACACAAACACAAACACACACACACACACAGACTCTCATCTGTCAGGTTTCATCTCTCAGCTGTGTTTTAAAGCCCGCACAGTTGTCTCATGATTAAACTGTCACCAGCGCTTTCGTCAGTGTTCAGTCAAAAAAATAAGAACCGGTACATTTGTATGTTCACAAGTTTTGCCCAATCCACAACTTTGCATTGCTCTTAACATTATCTCCTCCAAATTCCGGTTCAGGCAGCATTAACTCAAAGTAGATGAAGAAGAAAGCACAGAAGAGGAGTAGGAGAAGAATGAGACGGATAAATATAGATGTTATGTACCCGACTTCATCAGTAAATGTCTTGGTTCGTAATGATAGTTCTGGGTGTTGAGAATGTATGAAAATTATATGCAATTATGTTTCATCTAGGAAGGAAAGGCGATACATGTATCTGGATGTGTCTGGGGGCCATAAATGTGTCCTGATCCAGCATGCTGGGGGATTTACATGCTCATTTCCATTTTCATTAACACAGAATCGAGAGGAAATCAATTATTTTATAGATGGGACGGAAAGTAGTTGAGCCAGCGGGAATTACATCGGAGCTGAGCATTTCTGAAACACCTCTTTACAGATGTAAATGTCAATAGGACACATCGCATGTGACACTGACCTACGATAGCGCCGCTTTTATCACGTCATACCAAAAGTCCGAGCAGTTTGCCAGCTTGCTAATGGATGAGATCTGTTCTCAGAACCAGTACCAATAGGGTGATTGTCTGTGGGGTAACAGGAGACCAACAATTGTCTGGGACAAACTTCCCTGCAGGTCGCTTTAGTGATATATCGAAACACCGTTTGTCAGTTTATTTCACTGCCTTGTTAGTAGCTTATACCCTTAGCTTTAGGCTAATTCTCCCAGTAGTTGATGCTAATTTGCCAAAACAATTATTCCTTTACTGTCCATCCATCTGTCCACCCATCCATCCTTTCATCCATCCATCTTCTGTCACTTATCCGGAGCTGAGATGTGTGGCCAGTAACCTAATCAGAGAGGCACAAACCTCCATCTCCTTGGCCAAATTCATCCAGCTCTTCCAGGGGAATTGCTGCCAGGCAGAAAGACATAGTCCCTTCAGCACGTCCTAGGCCTTCTCAGGCATCCTGGAGGCCTCCTAACTGCCTCATCTGGTCATCTGGCAGGTCTACTCCGAGCTCCTATTGAATGACTGTGTATCTCGCCCTATCTCTAAGATACAGCCCAGACACCCTGCAGAGGAGCTTATTTCCGTCGCATGTGTCGCTTGTTCTTTTGGGTCACACAGCTGGCATAGGAACATAGACAGACATTTGTCACACAATTCACATCTTTGCCTTACAGCTCAGCTCCTTTTTACCACAATGGATAAAATTCATCTTTATTCTTAATGGAGTTTTTTTCTGAGATTAGTTTAAAAAAAAAACAAAAACACACTGACTGGAGAAAATGAAATGAAAGTGGAGATGAAATCAGAAGGCCAGGAAGGGATGTCAGGAATCAGTAGGGGCTCAAGTATTAAAAATGGGAAATTGGTGAAATGGATGGAAAGTGAGTCTCTGGCTGGAAGCATGAAAAATGACAGTGAATGCGAGACAGCAGGAAACACAGAAGAACATTGAGACTGTGTGTCCTACCGTCAGTCTGCCTCTCCAACGTATCCTCACGTGGAATCAACTCTCCAATCACACACACACACACACACACACACACACACATACACACAGCTGAGTAATAATTCAGCAGGGCACCATTTGTCATGGTTTCACTCACCGCCACTACACTTCATGGTGAAGAGCTGGCAAGTTAACGGAAAGGTTCCTCTATCTTTGGGATGACATGGATTTGTCGGCGTTAGCTTTATGAGTGAAATCTGCACCATCAGAAAATGGTGGCTCAGTGTTTGCATTTTTAGCTGGTAGGAGAGGCGTATGCTGCTGTCTGTTTCAAGGCAAATAAGCTTTAAGTGTTCATACGTTATAATTTGCCAGTCAATTTTAGATTAAATACAGAGGTTATGTCTTTTCTGCTAGTCTGTATCTTGCAGCTTCCAGACCGTGGATCTGGCTGAAACCGCCTTCGCTTATATGAAGGTTGCATACAAATACAACATGCTCATAGTTATGACCCATGCGTTCATGTGCCAGAAATAAAATTTAATGACACGTTGTCTGGCTCTTGCATTTTCTTGGCAAGTATTTAACTGTGACAAAGTCTGGGCCAAGGGGCTCCTTTAATAGCCCGGAGTCACAATCTTCTCCTATTTTGTGATCCCCTCAGAATGTTAAACATTTCCCATCTATCTCTTTGTCAGCTGAGAGCTATTTACGGCACAACAACTTTATACAATCAATGCTTTCCTTTCCCCAGTGCACGTGTGCCTCTGCGATGACACGATCGAAGAAACCTGCCAATCATGTCATTCATTTAAGAAATGTGTGACTTAAAACATAGGTAATATCTCTTTTGAATCTCATTTAGGACCGATTGCAAGGCAAGGTAATTACTCTTAGTTTTCTTTTGTGTTGCTTTGGCTGTTTGTGCTAATTACATGCCTAAATAAGTGTAGCACCTTTCCATATGTCCCTAACCGAAGTACAGTGAGCTCAGGGTGCTCTTTTCACATAAATGTTTAATGTGTGATATGCACTCTTAAATAAACTGTAATCCAGCATCCGTAAATGTTCTCAAGATAACTCGCAATGTGGCTCATCAGTGTGTGGGCTCCATATGCCTGGATGCACGCGCTTCAGCATCTGAACGTGCTCCCGATGACATGAGCAATGGTCTCCCGGGGGATCTCCCACCAAACTTTGATTAGGGCATCAGTCAGCTCCTCGGCAGTCCGTGGTGGCACGTAGCGACAGTGGCTGCATCGACACATGACGTCCCAGAGGTGCTCGATTGGATTCAGGGAGGCAGGCGGGGCCACTCAATCGCATCAATGGCTTCCTCATTCAGGAAGTGCTGACACAGTTGCGTTGTCATGCACCAGAAGGGACCACCACCGCAC
This sequence comes from Arothron firmamentum, assembly GCA_016586285.1. Classification (NCBI taxonomy): domain Eukaryota; kingdom Metazoa; phylum Chordata; class Actinopteri; order Tetraodontiformes; family Tetraodontidae; genus Arothron; species Arothron firmamentum. The sequence continues at coordinate 84,158 of BJFM01000242.1, read as the reverse complement.
CGGCATGGCCCATGATCCTCTGACAGTGGGTCTCCCCATGGTCTTTACACTGTTCTTTGCACTGGCACACCAATAATAAAGAGGATAAGTCCAATTTACACAAAAAGCTAACATACTACTACTTTTGATTTGAACAAATAATCCAGAGTAATAAAATGCCCATTTCAAGCTCCAGGGTGTAAATTATTCCCCCCTCTATCATCAAATATAATGACACACATTTGCTTTTTTTAATATTAGTAACAACTTCAGCAAATTCATTTAAAAAGGGTGAAATGATTACAAAACTAATAATAAACCTAAATGATATTTTTATGCGCAAACCTCCTTTACTGTCATGCCACTTGTCTCTCCTCGGCTTATTTATTCATTATTTTCAGCCTATTAGAACACCTGACTAATCAATTTAGCCCCATATTGGCTTCGGAATTGTATTATGGATTTAACTTTGAAATACTTATATAATAATTTTTGTGTGTGTGTGTGTGTTTATTGCACTGTTGACCCAGAGGAAAGAGTCCAATGTGCTGTTTTCAGGACTAGTAGTTTCCTGCCAACACAACTGCCTTTTTTAATCACTAATCATTTCTCTTTGTCTTCCTGTCTCCCTGTCTTCTCTCTTCCTCTCTGTCTGTGTCTTTGTCGTTTCTGTCTACATTCTTTAGGGGCGGGTGTGATCAACTTTGACGGGCAGGGTGTAATCTCCTACCGTTTTAAGGTATTACATTTCCTAGCCTGATATTTCGACTGAACCCACTCTTTCATGGGCCTTCAAACAGATAACAAGCCACCTGGACGGCACGTATGTGCTCTTACTTGTGCAGGTGAAAAAGATGAAGATCATCAAGGACGTGATCGCACTGAGGTTCAAGACCTCGGAGAGCGATGGCGTGATTCTCCATGGGGAAGGCCAGCAGGGAGACTACATCACCCTCGAGCTGCGCAAGGCGAAGCTGATGCTGCAGATAAATCTGGGTGGGCCACATGAGTGCACACACAACTGAGCAGACAAGATCCAGCCTGTTTGTGATATCTCTGTTTTTTTTTTCTAATCTAAAGTCATTCTTCATTACAGGCAGTAACCAATATGGCTCCATCCTGGGTCACACCTCCGTCACTACTGGCAGCCTCCTGGATGACAATCACTGGCACTCTGTGGTGATTGAGCGCTACCGACGGAACGTCAACTTCACCCTGGACAGGCACACGCAGCATTTCAGGACAAATGGAGACTTTGACCACCTGGATTTGGACTATGAGGTGAGAGCATCCTTTATGGAACAAATCCCAATCATTTATTCAGCCTTGCATCACATCTAGGGAGCATAAATGTGCAAAACCTACGTTTAAGCAAACACAGTTTGTCATATCTGCTTCCAAATCAAGCCACTCATGCCAAGGTAAATGGCTGGTGGGGACGAGGTTGTTTGTACTGATATGTACGTTTGGCATGAAATTGTATTCATTATTCCACCTGACCACCTTTGGGTAAAATCACATAAACCAACCTCTATCTGCTATCACCTTAGATGTTTTTATGTAGTTCATTTCTAGACACAAATATTTCACGGTATTCTAAATTACATCTCTTTTAATATCTGCATGCTAATTTTGGTTAGCTGATTTTTGGTTATAGCACATAGTAAATGTATAGCTTGGTATCTATGTTATGTGCAAAAGATGATTTCTTAGATGCAATATTTATTGTATACAGCTCCAAGTTCAGAACTTCTGAGGAAAAATTAAATAAATAAAAAAAAAGGATACCTCCACCATACCATCTTTGCCTCCAGCTGACACCGGCTGATACTCAATCGGCCGGTGTTGGTCGATGCTCGGTGAGGAGCGAACAGTCGAAGCAGGGAGGGAAAAGCAGCCATACAGAAGTGTGTGTGCTTTCTTTCGTTGATGTTTGAGGTGTTTGTTGTATTTTGAAACCCGAACTTAGACAAGTGATTGAAAACTCCACTTCGGGGCCCTTGCACGTCGTCAACTTTCAAGCACGTGAAGCCGTTTCTGATAACCTGTGTGTGTGTGTGTGTGTGTGTGTGTGTGTGTGTGTGTGTGTGTGTGTGTGTGTGTGTGTGTGTGTGTGTGTGTGTGTGTGTGTGTGTGTGTGTGAGTTAAAAACCTGAGCAATCTAAAACTGCAGAGAGTCTCTCTCTGTCATCACATCACACCATATGAAAGTGAAACGCTCCCTTGCTTTTAAATATTAATGGATTGGCTGCATGTGCTTTACTGGTTTTGAAGCATTTTAGCAGCAGCTCGGCACTTTTAGCGGCCTGTTCCGTGTGCACGGTTTGTGGATGCTGCACCGGAAAGAGCATCTCACATAATTAACGTGGTTTAGTAATGGAATGCAGAGAGGTCAGGTCGTAATGCTCAAAGCAGAAAATTGATTTTAGAATGCATAACAGGAATAAAATCCACTCGTGTTTAGTGTCGCCATGTGCCCGTTTGTGTAAGTGAGCACACGTGAAAATCGTTTTGCATGTGTATCGATGTGTTTGTCTTTCAGCATGACCTTTAGCTGGCGCAGCTTCTGCTATGGCTGCTCTGTTCCAGAGTTAAGTGGGATGCTGACAAAGAACCAGGTTCCAATTAAAGGGAAGCTATTGATGATCTGGGAAATCCATACAAGACCAGGGATGTACATGGCAGGGGAGCGCAGGTTTAGGAGCGATGGGTGCCGGGAGCTGGTTTTTTGTCGCATTCTGGAGCATTTCTTGCTCTTTAAGATTGTTAGTCTGGTCCAGTTACACCCACAACATGGCTCTGAAACATCCCTGATTCAAGGTTACGTCTGCATCTGCAGTATTTTCTCAGAGCAGTCAGAATGAGCGGAGCGATCGAACCACTCGCCGAGAAATTTGAGCGTTTTGGAGATTTCAGTGATTAGGCGTTTAGCGCTGATTGTTAAGGTAAGAATGGGCTAAATGCATTGCAATTGTCTTCAGATCCTGAGAAGCCAACAGGACAGACGTGAGCGGTCAGAGCACCAATCACGCTCAGGTTCACATCAGTTGGATTCTCATTGTGTTGGACACTTTGACCTGAGTGTAATGGATGTCCTGCTCAGCCTCCCAAGCCGTGGAGTCCCATTATATTAATGCTCACTCTGTCTTGACTCCACGTACATGTGTGTATTTTATACTTCTGTTTAAGCCTATCATCCAAACGCGTTAATGTCTCTCCTGCCCTTGGCAGAAATTACACAAACCAGTGTAGCATCATTAAAGACAACCGGACATGCACAAGCACTCCCCCAACACCCCCAACACACACACACAAACACACACACACACTCTCTCTCTCTCTCTCTCTCTCTCTCTCTCTCTCTCTCTCTCTCTCTCTCTCTCTCTCTCTCTCTCTCTCTCTCTCTCTCTCTCTCTCTCTCTCTCTCTCGTTTTGGCTGCCATCAGTGCTCACAACTTTCTGAAGGACAAAAAACAGGCATTAAGCTGTGGAACCCATGAAGCAGCTTACATTTTCATTATTTCTGTGCCCTACAGCACTTCCCCACTAGATGCCTGTTTATTAGCTTCCCTGTCCTCACCTCAATTTCCCTGGTGTCTTACTTGCCTACAACCCTGCAGTGTACTCCTGCACTGCTCTGGCATTGTAAAACTATGCACTGAAACCTCTTCGGTTAAACTTAATAAGTTTGGTCTCAGTCTTGTTCAGTCTTTACATTTGTGATGATGACATTTAAAGTTGTGTGTGTGTGTTTCATTTACATTTTCCTTAATTTCACTTGGTAACTTTGTCCTTTTGTTTGTTTTTGTCCTCCAGCTGAGTTTCGGGGGCATGCCATACAGCGGGAAACCCCTCGGAGGAGGGAGGAAGAACTTTAAAGGCTGCATGGAGAGCATCAATTACAATGGGGACAACATTACAGACCTGGCTCGCCGGAAGAAGCTGGACACCTCCAGCTTTGTAAGCACATCATAGTTATCATAGTCACCCTCCAAATGTCGACAGATTATTCACTGTACTAAAATAGTACAACAGATCTATAGGCAATCAAGTTCATGTTTCACTGACCCATTATTGGCATCCTCCTCCTCCTCCTCCTCCTGTCGCTCCGAAAGACTGAAACAACAATAAAATGGTTTGGTAAGACCAATTGGTCCAGAATTTGGAATACTAAATGTTTCACTCGCCTTTGTGTGGCCTTCTGGATCACTGCTGAATGCACATGTGATTATATTTCATTTACCAGGCCGCTCTATTGCCAGCTCCCGTCGTTCCTCAGTGGCCGGCCAGTGTATCATCTTCAATCTGAACTGATCAAACAAACGGCGGCATTAATCAAGTCTATTTAATCACTACCTCTAATTCCCTCTAATGAGTCACACAACCACTCATTTCCAATCACACCAGATCTGCTCTTGAATTTCAAAACACACGCTAAGGCTGAGGCAATCAGGATTCATCTTCAGTTAGCCGGGCAGCTTGATATTGAGCGCCCACTAATGATTTGAGTGGAAGCACAAGAATGGAGGAGCTAATAGAAGATTAGCTCCCAATTCTGCAAAAGTGTTTGTTCTCCAGCTGAAAAACAGCTGCAGTTGCTCAGGTTGGTGCTCACCATTGCTTTATTATTTATTATGTTTCTGTCTTTAAATTGCATAGAAAAAAAAACTGTTAATAAATTCCGAATTCTCAACCCAAGAGATATTTCATATTTAACTTCCTGTCTCTGTTTTCTGTGTCCCAACAGCGTAACTTGTCCTTCTCCTGCGTGGAGACCCACACCTTCCCGGTTTTCTTCAACGCCACCAGCTTCCTGCAGCTGCCAGGCCGAGCCAGTCACAACACCATATCGCTCGGCTTCCAGTTCCGAACGTGGAACTCCGACGGGCTCCTCGTGTTCAGTAACCTCGATGATGGCACCCTGGAGATCTCCCTGGAGGACGGCAGAGCAGTGGTCCACATCAATGTGACAAAAGCCACCGGCAACAATCGGGTGGACCTAACGTCAGGTGAGTCAAAACGATCAGATTAACTGGGGACGGTTAACAGTCCTAAATACAATGAAGCACAATAGACATGTTTTAGGCCGAAGCCCCGTGCCTCTCCCTGCCTCCCTCTTCCTCCTTTATTTCCTTTTTTTTTTATAGATACACTCATTTATTCTGTCCAGTGCTGCTTTAATAGGCCATTATGCCCAGGGGTAGGGATTATTACGAGGTTACCTCTGAGGCTAATTGAGCTTGAGCCTGCGATTACATCAGTATTACTAGAATGTGCACGCAAAGACAGACTGGCACGAGCAGAGCCTCCCTTTTCTTGGATTCTGTTATTAGCGTCTCTCGGTAAGGAAGCCACAGTGTCGGTTGGTCTTAGCGACACAGCGGGAGCCCAGCAGAGACAACACGAAACACTGTATGCACAAATGTGCGGGCAGAGACATGTTGACAGTTTTGAAGGGAGCAATGAGGAGTTTATACAGACGATGCTATTCTTTCTATCTCGGGGGGACAGTTTAGACCCGGAGCAGTTTAGCAAGAGGTTATTCAGATGCAGGCAAAGACGTCTGCAGCCGTACAAAAGATAAAAATCCCAATGCAGTTGAGAGAGAATGGTGTGATATCGCCATAAACTGCTTCTACAGGTGAAGACTTAAGTCTGCTTTTGTTCCGAAGTAATCCTATAATAAGAGATTTCACTAAGGGCTGGAAACATTGTGTGCTTAATTATGAATGGACGAGTATTGCGTGAAATACCACAGACAGAATGTTGATCCTGGGTGATAATTTTTTTCCCTCTAAAACTAAAACTAGCCTCAATCTAAACTAATATTTGTGAATGCATTATTGCTGTGTCAGGGGCGTCAAATTTATTTACGTAACAGCCACAATGATGCTGGAGCATCTCTGTGTGAAATCTAAGATAGCACCTGACCAACCTTTATTATTTGATAAGCTAGGGGTGTGAAAATGAAGAAATGGCACACCGGTCGCTCAGGAAAGGGGGAAAGGTTTGATACTCTAGTATTTGATATGTTCTGTTTCTAAGTGACAGAATGATTGAATTACTGAGAGCCTAACATGATTATAACAAGGTAGTCAGACTGGAATACATAAATCGGTCAGGATTTACATGTTCAGACCAAAGGCAAAAATGGAGGATGTTTTTGCTTGTTTTGTTTTGTTTTTATCTGTATCTATTGGATGAAGTCAATATTTACCAAAGAGAAAAGCCACCCACCTTTTTTCTAGCCATGACTCTTCCATTAGCATTACTCTGTCAGCTACGCGGGTTTACAATTTCAATGGGGATTTGACGGCAAAGTCCGAATAAATCAGCAGGTGCAATGGGGAAAAAACAAATGTAGATGAAAGAAGTGAGGCGGTGGATAAAATATTCATATGTCTTATGGTGTCCAGTTACCTCAATATTCTTTTTTCAAAACCCTGTTCTCGCTCCAGTTGGCCCCAGGTCATTAAATCTTTTATTTTTTTCTGATTGGCGACAGAGCGAGAGGAACACCTCATCTTGTCCGCTACAGGGAACGCAGACAATCCCCCTCTGCACACACATATTCATTCTGTGTGTGAGCGTGTCTGTGTGTGGGTTTGTGTGCTTCGAGGCTGTTTGTGAGCTGCAGAATGATCCTCTTCTTTCCTAAGAGACAACCTCTGTCACTTCATCTACCTTCCTCCCCGGATGGGAGCCAGAGGTTGAAACGTGAGGGAAGACGAGGCCTCTGAGAGACTGCTCCACAAGTAGATGAGGCTGCAGGTGTTTTTTTTAACTTTCTACATGTGGCCGTTAATAGAGTACTTAGTTGTGATTCCTGCAGGGACTCTGATCTAATTTTCCCATCACTTTCCTTTTACTTGCTCATTAAGTATCCAGCTCTCTTTTGCTCTCATCAGTCATGAGCTCTAGCACCGCTAACTTGAGACTGGAAGTTCAGCTGTGACGGTTGCACAGCAACAAAAGTATTTTTTTTAATCGCCTCACCTGAAATGAAAAGATTTCAGAAAGCAAAAGTAATGAGAAGACTCTTCTTCAAACACTTTCAACCCCAGAGTGTCGGCGTCTTTTGTTGAGGATGCTATTTTCTGACCGGTTCTCCTGATTAGTCGTTAAATTATTGGCTACCGGTGTTGTTTCCATGGAAACAATACTTACAGTCTGCAGTGCATTAGCAGAAACGGGGAATTTAATTTCCTAAGAGGTTCTCGTGTAACAAAGTGGGAAAATGTGTTTTTGTTGTGGTGTTTAGAAGACAAATATGCAGGTTCTGATAATTAATCTGTTTGTGTAACAGTATATGGCACTCAAGCTAACATAAGTTACTGTACCCTTAAACAAAATGGAAAACTGTTAGTTTCCATTTTCCGGTGAAGTTACGCATCTTTTCTTTCTCAAAACATTCTATTATTACACACAAATGTTTTTCAGTTTTATAGAATAGACCTTTCTGTCTGCAGTGAAAACTTCTTTCCACCCTCTCTTTATTGATATTGCACATGTACTTAAGAACAGCAGAGTTGAGCCTGTAAATGTACATGAGGATTGTTACTCCACGCAATGGTTTAGCAACAGCTCAATTAGATGCACATGGAAATGTGTGCAAAGTAATAAAAACATGCAGACACCATTGATTTTATGGCCGTTTTTGATTTTTCATGGATCGAATTTGACAGATTGTAGAGTAAAAGCTGTAGCGAATTAAAGAAAAGTGGGTTCACACCTGTGCAAGATGTGAGCGAATGCCTGAAGGTGGAATAAGGCAGGTTACGTAGAAATGTTTCAGGATATATGGCTGGGAAATTGTCAAGAGGAGTGGCGGGAAGTCAATTCTTCAAATCACACAGTTAGGTCAAATATGAGGTAACGACAGCAACAGCAAACTTGGCAGGAAATGGGAAAAAAAAGAGGAAAATGTTGATTCAGTGAGTCACTCTGTGTGTAGCCGCACCAAAGACGCATGTATGAAAGGTGGGGGAACAGCCTGTTGTTGAACGTTTAAGGACCTGGTTACAAGAGTGTCTTATCACTGAACAGAAACAAAATTGATCTGTCATTTCGGTGAATCGGTCTGTTTCCACATCATTGCTGAAATAACACACATCAGAGCCTAGGTCATTTTCACACAACCGCAACACATACTGCAAAACATCGGTCAGGATTTGACTCTATTAGAGTTGCAGAGGCAATCTTCTTAGATGTTAAAATGCTGCAATTGCTGCAAAGATCCCCTTTTTATTCATGTCGTCATACCTATCAGAGAGTTTAGAAATAATACTATCAGGTTCCTTTGAGATGTAGATGTGCCATCAGTCACAGAGACATGCATGGGAGGTTATCTGCCGCGTCCAAATCGGAAATGTAAGTCGTTATAATAATGTAAGAAGCCTGAGGCGCAGATTTGAGGGAACACATACAACAGCCAACTCGATTGGAATGTTATATTGTTTTACTCCCCCAGTGTGTGTGTGTGTGTGTGTGTGTGTGTGTGTGTGTGTGTGTGTGTGTGTGTGTGTGTGTGTGTGTGTGTGTGTGTGTGTGTGTGTGTGTGTGTGTGTGTGTAAGTTTGTGTTTGTAGGAAGGGCTTAATACTTTGCATATTGCTGTTTCTTCAAACCACCTTGGAGGAGTGAATATTTAGGAGTGGAGGAGAGGGGAGGGGAGGTGGAGGAGGATGGATCCTGGAACACCAGAGGGGCCCATAAATTCAAAACAGACAAAATGCATTACTGTACACACTGGATCGATACATAACAGAAAGAGGTGAAGAGGAGATGAGGCAGAACATAGATTAATGATGGCAAAGGGAGAGCAGAAAAGAAAAGCCTGAGAAGAAAGGATCTATCTATCTATCTATCTATCTATCTATCTATCTATCTATCTATCTATCTATCTATCTATCTATCTATCTATCTATCTATCTATCTATCTATCTATCTATTGATGCTGTTTATAAACACTAAATACTTTGTTTTTGACATCGGTGTAATGGCTGACAGGGTGGCAGGTACTCGTCCACAGGACATATATGCAGTATCCTGCCCAGTCATGTTGCTGCATGAGTTCAACCATGGAGCATCTTCAATGCAAAGCACATCCTCCCCCCTACACATGAATTCAGACTGCGTAAGTCCCTTCTGTTTCTTTCATTAGATGCAATATTTCACCTGCCAGTGTTCTCACTCTACACGTCAGCCACTTTGTCTTTCCGGCGTAGAAGTACAGTCACGATGACAGCTGGTACCGCCCTCGGTTCTACGGCTCTTTTGTGTGTCGACTGCGCTCAACTATCTGATACGAGGTATCTCTGCATATCCCACTCTCTGCACCATGGAAGGGCAAAGACATCATTCGACAATTGCTTTGCAGCGGATTGCAAATTAGAGCACTTTTTTAAAGTTAGTTTTTAAATGAGATTAGCATGAGGCCGCCCATGTGGTGTCATGGTTAACGCTGTCACTTCACAGCAAGGTGCTCTGGGTTCCTGAGGTTTTTCCGTGTGGAGTTTGCATGTTTTCCCCGTGTCCACGTGGCTGATTTGTCATGTCATGTCATGTCATGTCATGCATTTGGATTATTGGTTTTTGGCTTTTAATTAGCTATATGAGTTAAATTAAATTGGATGGATGCAAAATGGATGGAACCCGTACCAGAGGTAAAGCCAAGTGGAGCCTCTGTTTCTAAAATTATACAGCTTTTATCATTTTGTAAATTTCTGCTATTTACCAAAAAAGCTTATAATTGCCCTTTCTACCTCTTCCACACTGTACTGAGGGAGGCTTAGTTCATGCTCAGACATTTTCAGCCTCTTCCTGACAGTTGTCACCTCCTCCATCTGCTCCTGCACATCCTCCTCCTCCTCGCTGGCTGTCACTCTGGAAACAGCCCTGCCAGCAGCAGGCTGCTTGTTCGGTGAACATTAAGAGAAAAAAAAAGAGAGAAAAAAAGAGGCTTTTTCAACTGAACTTTTAAGATTTTTCTACTTGTATTGTTGAAATTACACAGGATTTGCCTTCTGCCAGCCTTTTATTTTTTCGGTTATTCAGTGCGAATGTTGCTTAGCTGTAATTGCTGTTGCCTCGTTTCCATGTTTTCTGGTCTGGGTGTCAGAGCTGAAATACCTCAGAGGACAATTTTGATATCTGTTTCTGTCTGAGTTGGAGCTGTTTTTCTGTGAGGTCTGCAGGTTCTCTCTCTACCTGTCTGGCTTTTCTCCAGCAATTCTAAATTGTACCCATTAAGAGAGAGAGAGAGAGAGAGAGTGGGGGGGTGAATGGAGTGATGAACTGGTGGCCAGTCCAGGGTGGCTAGAGACCCTGATTAGGAAAGACCAATCAGCTTTAAATGTTTTAGTGTCAATGATGAACAGTGATACGGAACAACGAATGGATGTATGGATTGATCATTCAGGCAATATTGATATATGGTGGATTAGGGTTAGGATTCTATCATGTCTGCTGATAAAGTCATTAATATTGTGCTTACTGATGATGTGCTGTGTGTATCTTCATCCAATTTGCTGATCTTTTTCTAAATCAATAAAAAAAATTAATAACAGGGACATTTACACAAACTGCATTTCCCAGGTACATGTGCTTAACTTACAGTTACAGGAGAACCCCGATGTATACAATTAAGCTGTGTATGAAAGAAAAAGCACAAAGAAAGATGTAGAAGAGGGTGTGCAGATGGGCCAAAACTGTTGACAAATGCGCAAAATACTGGGTTGAATATGTATTGGCTCAACTGCAAAGCCCTGAGAGTCTGGACTTGACGCGTGGCCCCTCGCTTAACTCTTCAAGTGTCCACAGCAACAACAACAACAACAACAACAAAAAAAAAAAAACAACCTGGGGGGAAAGAGTCAAAAAGATTAAAATATCAAAGAAAAAAGTCAGACAGGAAATAAAGAAACAGGTGAGAGAATCAGGGACAGAGAAAGAAAGAGGGGCGAGAGGAATGAAAAGAGATTGGTGTCAGTGAGAGGTGATGTATAGAGGAGAGGGTGATGAGAGTGAGCCGGCTTCTCTCTCGGCTCCAGTAGTAATGTCCTTTTCGAAAACATCACTCATATTTAATGGAGCACAGCTACAAGAGAGGGGAGAGAACAGGAGCGCACGAACTACAAACACACACACACACACACACACACACACACACACACACACACACACACACACACACACACACACACACACACACACACACACACACACAGGAGACAGTGACATATGCAGACAATGCAGAAAATTACAGACTTACACAAAGTGCCCCCGCACGCACACACACGTGCACTCCACTGCTCAGATGCAAACAAGGTTCTCTGAGAAGTTAATGGAGTTGAGACACAGGGGTCTTGAGACTGGGAGCTGCACTCAACGAGTGACGGAGGGGAAAAAAGAGAAGAGGGATGAGGAACACTGGCATTCATATGGGACTCACGCTGGAGGAAGGCGGAGGACACCAGAGGAACGAGAGGGAGCACGTGCCAATGCAAAACTCTGGCGTGCAATGAGTAAAGATGGAAAAAAAACCAACACACATTGAGAAAAGGAAAAGTAAATAGGAAAAGCTAGTCAGATATTGAAGGAGAGGTTTGAATTTTCTAGTTTCACTGCCCACGCACCTTTCATTCATGATGAATCATTCGCTCCTCTTTTTTCTCAAATCCAGTTGAAGTCTGTGACTTTTGTCAGTGTTCTTCTGCAACAACCTGACCTCCAACCTTGTGGGGGAAAAAAATCAATTTTGATGTTAATTTCTTCAACCGCTGAAACAGGCCGTTGTCACGCAGACATGTACAGCGTGACAGAGCAGTTTTGTTTGGAATTCTTAGCGCACTTAGACATGCGAATCCCACAAACATAATGCCTTCAGTATGATTCACACACTCAAAACACAACCAAATCAGTGGGTGTGGTTGGTTCTAGAGGATGATTTAAACCTCTTTTTGCTTTTCTTTTTGTTCCGAAACGAAGGTTATCTAAAAGTGCCTGCTCACTTGCAGAGGCTTGATAAAGCTTTTGAATTCGACATTTTATGAAACTCGTTCGTCTCTGTTTCCCTCCCTACCTCTGCAGGCTCGGGCCTTAACGACGGCCAGTGGCACGCGATCCGTTTGGTCGCCAAGGACAACTTTGCCATGCTGACGATAGATGGGGACGACACCTCTGCCGCGCGCTCTGCCTCGCCCCTCGCCATCAACACGGGAGGGACATATCACCTGGGAGGTAAGGGTCAACATGCGGCCGTCACCTCGGATTTAACAACAAAGCAGGAACATTACGCTTTCTCATAAATTCACCAGATAGACACTTAAACATCACGCTTTAATACTTCCTTCGTTGTCAGGTATTCTCATTCAGCTGTGAAACAGGAAACAAATCAAACACATTGTTCGTGGCGTTCACTGATGAGTTCTTGGTGTCTGGCTGGTATTGGTTAGTATGACTGTGTTATCCCTGTCTCTGGGTGTCATTATAGACTAAAAGCTGTCTGCAAATCATGTATCCTCTCAGTTGGGAAGCATTCAGGAAGTTTCAGTAGCACAGTAACAACTAAACCACCAGATACACCCAACCAAACAACGATGGCTAACACTCATAAGCAGCCACTGCTATCTGTCTGAATTAGGAAGACACTAAGTTAATGATACCCTTACACTGCTGTCTGTCTGATTTCTATCATCCTGTGTGTGTGTGTGTGTGTGTGTGTGTGTGTGTGTGTGTGTGTGTGTGTGTGTGTGTGTGTGTGTGTGTGTGTGTGTGTGTGTGTGTGTGTGCGTGTGCATCTGTTCACCTGTATAAAATTACAGTAACTGAGAGAGATAGCGGTCTGTGCTCTGATAGCTCCTTAAGGGCCTCTGTCCCTCTCTCGCTATCAGGGTACAATCTCCTCCATCAAACCTCCCTGTGTCCCTGCAGGCCCGTCAGTGAAGATCCAAGCATGCTCACACACACGCACGCACGCACGCACGCACACACACACACACACATATACATACCCTTGTACTTCTGGCATTGTGAGGACCACCACAAATAAAGGCCTAGCCTACCCTAAACCTGATTCTAACCTCAACTTTGAAGCCAGGTCTCAACCCTAAAACATTCCTTTGAAGTTGTGGGGACCAAAATGCCCCCACTTTGCTAGTCGAATGTGTATTTTGGTGCTCAATTTAGAATAAAAGCAACACACACAAACACTTGCATAGGTTCCCATATTCCATCGTCCAATTTGCTCCTGGATGTGACTGAGGTAGGACTCAGCTGCTTTTATTTATTCAATCAATCTTTGTGAGGCCTTACGTTAGCTCACACAGCATTCAAACCTTTACAAGTTAGTCAACTTTACCTTATTTTCTTTATCAGTGGATTTTCCCATATACTGTAGGCCAGCGTTTTCTTCTCTGTGGCATACCTTCACCCCTTCCATCCATTTCACCTGCCTTTGATGTGCCCCCTCTTCCCTCGTTTGCCCCAATTGGTGATCCATCGATTGTTGTAAGCTGAGTTGAGAATTGATTGCAGCTTGGAAAGAAGCATTCCTGTACCGGCATGACCCTTTGAAGAGGAAAGAGTGACAGTGAAAGGATAAGATGGATAAGAGACAGATAAAGGAACGACAAAGCAAAAGATGCCATTATATACAGAGAGATGAAAGAAAGGGAAAAGGTTACAGATAAATTCCTTGAGGTGTGTGGTCATCTGATGGGCTGGAAATCATTCACATGCTCATTAGCACTAGCATTAGTGATGCAAGTGTACATATGTCCAATACATATATTTTCAGTCTGACTTTAGGATAAAATAGCCTTTCCTTTATTCACATAAAAACTTTCCATGCAGGTCACAACATCGTAAGGATTCATCGAAGCACTAAAGCCTTTGCTGCAAAGCATTTTTCCCAGTACTCACAGTGGGAGCGTGTGGGCAGCATCTGCCGTTGGTGTTCTGCTCGTTAGTTTCACGTGACATAATGAATGCCGGAGAGCGGGAAGCCTGGCGATAAGCGCGAGTCTGAATCCGGCGACAGCAACTTTAAACTTGCTGTGTGGCAACCGGTACAGAGACAGCTGCCCGAAACAAGATAACGCCGTATTTTCAGAGCTGCTTCAAACCAGAAATCTTGACAGATTTGTTGCAGTTGCAACTTTAACAATAAATGAGCTGTAAATTACAGACGATGACTAATAAACAGATGGTTTAATAGTCACTGGTTTTCACGGATCCATTATGAATGGATCCGTGTGGTGTTCTAAGAATATCTAGAGCATTTCATTGAGACAAACCACATCACACCCACCCCAGCAGAGAGATATACAGCACGAACACACACGTTTAGCCTTTGGCTCGGCCTCAGTTCCTCTCTCTGATGGCTCAGTCTGATGAGTCAGAAAGGCCAAGCACATTAAACTGCCCTAAAGCGCTCTTAACGTATTCTATCAGCAACTTTCTCTGCGGATGGGACCGCTCTGTCTATGCACCGTAATTACCAGAAAGCCATCAGTATCGTTGCCAGTCTTGGTTCTTTTATAGACTCGAAGACTCTACACATGATCGCTGCGAGTCATTTGCGCAGGTTCACTCCCAGGTAGCCATCTGTTTTCCTTGCTTTAAGGCATCAATCTCCTCTGTTTTTATTACGACTGTAATACTTGTTGTTTAGACAGAGATAACTACAGTAATCTTGCTTTATATTATTTTTTGACAAGTGCTTGTATTCTATCCCATTTTTTATAACAGTCTATGGTGTGTATTTGAAATAAATCAGCGTATCTCTGTTTTGTAGAACCCTCTCATATCAGATTTTTTTTTTTTTTTTTAAACAAGATTATCTGCTACTGTCTGTTATGTCCTTTTTGCAATGCCTGTGTTTACTGAGCATATCCAATTGTCACATTACACCAAATTAGGGCTAATTAGTATTATACAAAAGCACGGCACCCCCCGATTAAAATGGGCATAAATCCATTGTACACAGACAGGCTCCAGCGCTGTATGGCGCTGCGACTCAGTGCTTTAAAAGTCCGAGTGCACCTGGGTAAATAACAACACCAATGACTGCTTATTATATAATAACAACACTTTTGCAGGTGTTTAGAATATCGGTGAATCAGAGTGGAGTCAGGGTTATTTTCGGTTGTTATAAGTCTATGCAGCTGCAGTTCGTGGGCTGTGAAAGGTGAAGAACGGTTAAGCCGGGTGCAGATAAACTTATCTGAGTGAGAAGAAGCAAAATGAGGACAGCTGCATTCTGACAGATGTGCTCAAACACAGGTTCTTTTTATACAGATATTTATATGCTGTCATAATACGGTAAATATTACATTGAACTGTGTGTTTTTATTGCAATATGACCAAGTTAGCAATATGGCATTGTTTTCTTGTTACAGGCCGACTTTACTGAGTTAAAAATCCTTGTTCCACAGCCAAAACCTATAGGGGTACAGAGTCATATTACTTCAGATGTCAGAGGAAGGTTCTAAGCCTGTGTCATCCCTTTCTAAATATGCCTTATTTCTTCATTCTGTTTTCTTCTCCCCTTTACTATATTTTATTCTGTGCTCAGCTTATCATCCTTACTTCTTTTTTGACCCTCATCCTCCCCCTTTTCCTCTCATCCCCTTTATCCTCTTTACCCAGGCCATCCCTTTCCGTCGCTTCTCCTCCGCCTGCTCTCATCCCCACCCTTCTATCTATCCCAACTCTTGCTTTAAAGAGTCAGACTCCTGAACCCAAAGCTTATTTTACGGGAAGTGGTTTCCCGCTCCTGACACAGCGTTTGGTGTTGGGGGCGGGAGCGACTGACACAAGCCATCCAAATCTTCAATTAATGAAAGGGGGGAAAAACCGGCAAATTGGCACAATAATGAAAGAACCTACTTTCCTTCCGCTCTGAGTGTCTGGTTTTGATAAGTAAAGAGTGTTTCCTTAATCCCAACATATTTTCCTAAGTGAGGGTAGGCCCTTATGCTGCGCAGAACCGTGCATAAACGTTCTGCGAACAGCTGAAAAAAATGTGTTCAAAGAATACTTGACGCTTAAATTGGAACAGTTCAGTTTATCTTTATATTTCTTATACATAATTTTACAGCATTAACTTCTCTAGTTCTTCTAACAGACACACTCTGTACATGTTTGTGTGTGTCATCCTGCGGTGCGTGTCTGCGCAGTAATATTATGTTTTAAAGTAGTAGCGAACAGCAGGTGGCCGGAAGGAAATTATTGCCCTTCCTAGTCAAATATGGATTTTGGGAGTATTTACACATTGTGTTTGGCAGCATTTTGTCTTTGTTTGGAATGTGTTTTCTCATTGCCTGCTCCCGATATCTGCAGAATTTGACATCTGAGCATTTTGGCCGATTTTCTTGTTCCTCCCCATCTCGGAGCAGATGCATCTTCCCGAATTGGCTTGAAGAAATGAGCCGTCGCGTTGCCTGACAGCCCGCCATGCCAGTCAGATGGTGTTTAGCTCTCAGGAAGTCTGCTGCCGCTCGGCCTGCACGCATTGTTGGAGAAGCTCTCCTGGCAGAGCGGGTGGGGGTGGGCTCTGATAGAACGCCAGCATGCCCATGAGGGATTATTGTCACCGTCGCTGATCGTGCAGGTTTGTAGCAGTTTAGTAGGTTTAATTTGCCTCCATTAAAAAGGGAAACAAACAAACAAACACCCTTGGCTTGGAGCTATAGGTGAGTGCTTGGATATCTGCTGTTGACCAGCCCAACACAAAGGAAAATGGCGCGCAGGCAAGGTCGGTCAAAAAATGTAAAATGTGCCACCGTGGAGCAACTTCCAACACTGAATTCTCCCAAGATATGCTTCATTGCACTTTATTATTCAGTATGTAAGTTCATGAATTTCCCAAATGACCATTTATAAGGTTAATCAAAGCAACACACGGGGGCTACTCAGAGCAGCTGATCTCTCTGTGGGATACTAAAGGTTAAGTGTATTTTGAAACATTGCAGTGTAGATCAAGAAGGATGAAACACTCTTCCCTCTATCGTATGGAGATTATCGCCCTGTCCTCCTTGGTCAGGAAAAGTGCATATTCAATGATATCTTACAGGCAGATTAATTGGAGATATTTATTTATTCTATGTCAAGCAATGCAATGCAGGTCTAGCAATTAATAGTTCATCAACCTCTGAACTTTGAATTTCAGAAGCAGAGTGAAAATATGGCTTCCAAGCTCTCCATTCAGTTTTTCTTTTAAGAAGAAAATATCAATGGCTTAAGGGACGTCTGTTAATCTGCGTCTACTCCAGCTGGGGCTTTTGGCATGTGCGATGCACTTATGCAAACACAGAGAAAAACACAAACCAAGGGGGTGCTGAAGCGCGCACGGAAATGGCAAAGGAAGAAGCCGAGCACTTATCTGCAGGCTGATTAAGACGCCATAGATGTGCCGCTGCACGATGGAGCCGTGTCATTTGGAGGCGGGGCCCAAATGAGCTCTTCCTCAGATTGTTTACCCTGACGTTTGTTTAATTAGAAAAAAAGCAATTACTGTTTTTACTATCATGGCTTGATATAAGAGGAAAAAGTGCCAACACGCCGCAATCACTCAGCAAATGAGACTTAAATCACTCTGTCCAATATTTTACTCCCCATAACATGAAGGACATTGCTCTGGCTTAATGTAGTTAAAAATCCCCTGTTATTATAACTAACAGAGCAGCCAATGCCCTACATCCATCCAAATTGTCCATCATTCCAAGCATGTTTCCATTTGTTCTGCCAAGCTGTCAGGAAAGCTGTTTTTCCCCGGTGCGTTCATATGCTCCCCACAAAACTGCCACCACGCAGCTGCAGCCTTCCTGCGTTTCCTCCCTCCCTCCTCACCGCTCCCTCGCCCCTTTTCTTCCGCCTCGCCTTCCCTTGGAAAAACACCAGACAGGTGTGGCAGGAGATGAGGCAGATGGCAGGGATGACAGAAGGAACTTTTTTTTTTGGAGGGAGAAAATGAAAGGGAATGCAGCCACACATCAC
>BJFM01000242.1:54680-66163 GCA_016586285.1 Arothron firmamentum | reverse complement strand
CCCCCCCCCCCCCCCCCCCCCCCCCCCCGCCAAACCTTTGTGAAATGCTCTATCTGCTGGACCGTCAACAAGCATGTGAAAATACAATCGTGCCAGTCCACAGACGCACACATTCACATTACACACACACACACACACACACACACACACACACACACACACACACACTGCATATGCCCTCTATAATAAGCCTGTTTGATGCTTTGGCCTTGGGGCTAATAGGCATTCTGAGAGTGTGACAGCTTATAACATCAGGATGATGGAGATGTCATTGAGCTGCGGTGGTTTATGACTGACCTGTGAGCTTGTGGCAAACATTGAATGCTTGCTTGACATGTCCTGCAGCTGACAGTAAGTGTGCACGGTAATAGCGCCTGTGTGTACACACATTCACCAGGTTCTCAGATCTATCTTTGTACAGTGTAGAAGAAAAGCGCTAATGGATAATAACAATTGTCCAAGCATTTTAGTAAACACACACACACACACACACACACACACACACACACACACACACACACACACACACACACTTACACTCACAGTGTTACAGTTTTGCCCTAGCCTTGCGCCCTATTTCAGTCAAGGTCCTGTGTACCCCGTCAAAGGGCCATTGACTCTTGTATATCATATATGCTCTACAGGATCTAGTCAACCCTACAGTGTATGTTCTCTAATCTGTCGCAGCCTCAGCTGAGGTACTAAGGCTAACAGGCCTCGTGGATAACCTTGAAAACAAGGACTGTTGCCGGTCCGCGCCTTTAATAAGCGGTAATAACCAGCCATCGCTCAGGTTGGTTGTTCCTCCCGAAGGCTGGTGTTGTTAAGTCAGGTGTTCTGCTGTGTTCTACGTTCCAGGACCAAGTTAATCATTCCTTCTTTATGGCTGCTATCGTTCAAATTTTTTTTTCAAGCTAGTTATTATGTATTTGGACCATTTTATTACAAACATGTTATTACAGTTTGTTTATAGAAAAGGCCATGATTTAAAAGGAAATAAATATTTTGCATGTAAACTAAGTGTAACTTGCAGTATCAGGGCTAAACCTGAAAATATCAAAAAGACACCTATTCCCTTTTAAAGTATTTAATTTGCATTTTGTGTGACATTTCCTTGTGTACGCTACATACCCCAAGACTTAGGATCTGAGCTGTACTTTATGAACGATGTATAAATATGACAGTTCACACCGCATAACATCCCTGATAATCTGGAGGAATAAAATATCTTTTTTGTTGTTGCTGTTGTTGTTTGTCTCAGGTTATTTCCTCCAGACACCGTTTCCACCCTCTCAGCGTTCTTTCCAGGGCTGCATGCAGGCCATCTTAGTGGACGACCAACTGGCTGATCTCCACGCGGTGGAGAAGGGCACGACGGGGGCGTTTGAGAATGTCAGCCTTGACCTGTGTGCCATCATAGACCGGTAAGACAGACAACGAGTACATTTAAACAACTGCAAAGTGCTTTTTTTTTTCTTTTTGTACTTTTCAGGTCTGCATTGTGTCACCACAATGTGCAAGCCTGTGTTTCTTATTTTCGAAATACAAATAGCAGGAATATTCCTGCGATCATCCCATGATGTCTAAGTAAACCTTGACTGATCTAGTCTAGCCTTTAAAGATTAAACCAACAGTTGCATGATTTTCCGTCTCGCATGGGAGATCACTTCAAAACGGCTCGAATCAGACTGCGATGGCTCGTGTAGGTGCTGCAAATAGGAATTGACGTTGCGATGATTGGAAGAGCTTTTTCTCCTAACTGAGAGAATTGTTTTCCAGTCAGGGTTGCCAATAACTTTTACCTTTATCAATGTCCTTGTTATAAATCTTGACAGCTACCGACTTCATTCCATTTTGAGGACATTTCATGAGAGTGCTGACTTGCTTGAGAACCACAGCTAGGCCACATCAATACCAGCACACAATACTCGTCACACACGTCAACATATCTTTTTTTTGTATTCAAACCCATAATTGTGTTTTCAAAACCTTCATAAAACCAGCTTTAGCTTTTGTTTTGTTGAAAACTGTTCCCTACAGCAAATACTGGATCTCTCACTTTCTGACATCCATCTGTGTAAATTTACAGAAATTGGATTTTATTTACAACACCATCTTCAGATTTGTTTTATAATCCATTATAATCTCACTTTGGCAGCAGCTTTTCTCGCCTGCGTTTGATTTCAGGAAATGATGGTAGTTGGGTATTTTTGCACTTTAAAATACTCACAGCCTGCTGCATCTCCGAACAGCGCGTGTCTGGCCTGCAGCGATGGAGGAAGGTCCTAGCCTGCCATGAAAGATGAATGGGCGCGCTGTTACCGTCGAACTAATCAGAACGCCTTTGAAGGCAGTTCAATAGCCCTGTCTGACCTTCTTTTGATCAATGCAGTTCCAGTGTGGGATTCTGTTTAGGCGGAGATGCTGGACATAGCAAAACACACACACACCCACTTGCACACATACACTTTCTGTGGCTTTACTTTCAGTAATGACATTGTTTTCGTATAAAGCAATGCCTCTGTCACAATTACAGGAAGTTTACATTTGGAACTGTGTTTAACTGTATGCATGAATCAACAGGGGCAAAAAGTGAACTAACTATTTATGCTGATGATTGTTTTCCTGCAAAATGTCGTTTATGGACAGAATATTTTACAACAGCATTGCAGTCACTTAATTTTCTGCATACTTGGAATGCCACTAAAACACATTCTCGCAGCGGGCAGCACAGTAACTGGGTGTCTGGCCAGTGGTAATGTGTATTTATAACTACTGGATCTTGCTATTTGCAAGGGCCAAAGTCTTTTTCACACTACCTTGAGCTTGTTTTTTGCCTTGTATAGTTCTGTCCCAGCACTGAACTGCGTAACTACCCTACACATCCAGTGTCCATGGTATTCACATACATTTAAAGTGCACTGTGATAATCTTTATTACTGTCGTTTACTATTTTCTGACTTGCTCATGATAATTACATGTCCAATTCAGAGCTGTATTATTCTCCCACAACTACTAATACTGTAATTACCTTTAGACTGGGAGGAGATGATGGCTGTGGCTCAGGCAGGCATCTACAATTCAGTCTGACGAGCTCTTGGTTTTGATGCGTTAGCTTCTAAATGTCCACAGTCAAAGCAATAGAATCAAATATAAGATTTGGCACAGAGGCGTGAAAAAGCCTGCTCAACACCACTGAGGAAGAAGTCGGGACCCCTGCAGCTCCGTTTGTTTATCCAGCAGCGGACTTTGCTCTTAACATGGCTTTGATTCATTCATTTTGTTTGGATGGTGGAATAATGAGCCTGAATGTGTGTAAGAGGGTGGATATCCAGCTTTGAGACCAGGATGCCACGGGAACAGTCCCCACCGGGCCTGCAGAAAGATCAAACCACAAAGCTTTGATGCATTCAGTTTGAAATAGTTAAACTGCGATGACTTAGCTCTGTGTGCTTAATCCTGTGTTTAACATGTCGTACACGCTGTTAGCTTGTAGTACATTGCTAATCCAGATTTTTGAAATGAGGATAGCGGATGAAAAATGTTGCCTCCTTTTGTGAAGAAACATAAATTTGCACTTTTTAAAGGATAAGCCCAATTTCCATTTCCTCCTGCTCATGTTCGTTTCTAAATTTACATCTCAGCATTCAAGCTCATTTATTTATTTCAGCATAATATTCTTTCACAGCAGTCAGTTAATGTGTTGCATCAGGAAACTAACAGGAATATTAATTGTCTAAATCAGGGATGTCAAACCGATTCCACAAAGGGCCGTGTGACTGCAGGTTTTTGTTCCAACCAAGCAACAGCACACCAGACTGAACTCATTTAATCAACCGATCTGAGTCTTCAGACAGCTGATTGGTCAAACTGTGTGTGTGTTATTGGTTGGAACAAAAACCTGCAGCCACACGGCCCTTTGTGGAATCGATTTGACATCCCTGGTAAATGCTTGATGAATGTATTCAGGAAGTAAAGTAACTAACTGTTATTGTGAAGCAAACCTTTAATTTGGGTTTGAATTTTTAGGCATTTTTCTTTGGAAATATAGTTAGTGTCCAGGGTGTTTTTTAGCCAGGCTGCTGGGACAGATGCCAGCATTCTATTAGGAAAAGTGGTGGTAACAGAACAAGGACGGTTGGGTAGATGGATTAATGGATTAAAAAAAATGATTTCTGAAGCTTGTATGTTTTTGTGTATTTCTTTGGCACGCAAATAAGAGTACAGTCATTCCAGCATATCACACAGAGAAACAGGGATCCATGCACTCTGCACATGTGACCCTGGCGTCATTAACGGAGAACATCCTGCAGCTCGTGTATATATATAATAAACACCAGAATTTATTTTCATCTTAATCCAAGAGCATTGGCTTTACAACAGTATTATCCTTGTTGTGTGTCATTTAAAGGTGTATGCCCAATCACTGTGAGCACGGTGGCCGATGTAAACAGACCTGGGACAGTTTCAGCTGCACGTGCGATGGAACCGGGTACACTGGCGCCACCTGTCACACGTGTGAGTATCTTCCGTTGTCTGCGCTGGTTTGTTGTGGTTGATCCTTCAAAATTAACAAAGGCAACAGGCGAACTACTGAAGTGTTTTGGCCTTTACTTAGTTTTTATCCTGTTGTGGTCTGAGAGGAAATATTCCAGCCAAAAGAACAAGCCAACAGGAACAAAGTTAGAAAGAGCGGGGAAAGAGCCACTGAGGGTTTTGAAAAGACTTAAACATTTGAAAGGCCATCGTTGCTCCCTTATGGGTCAGGCGGTGTTCTCTTTTAAGAGAGCATGAAAGTATTGTTTGAGAAAACAGATTTAATAAATGCCATGTGAGGACATTAGATGGAAGGACTGAGCGGGTTAATGGTTTGTGATATGGTTTCATGCAAGGGGATAATGGAAAACAAATTATACACTATTGCCCATAAAGTTGTATTAGTTTTGTTTTTAGACACATTTCTCTTTTTTATTCCTGTTCCTGCCCATCAGTAATCCCCTTTAAACAACCGATCAATCAAGTTTTGAGAAGAAATACAATTTTCTTTTGAGATCCCACTGACTAATAAGACCAAGAAGGTCATCGGGTCTGGAACTGAAAACCATGTGGTCAGAAAACTGCATCGAAACTGACTGTGCACCTATGAATAAAATCCTATTTTTCTTTTCCCAAACGACTTCCCTGAAAGTTACCCGGCCTTTCATTGGACTTGAGCCACATTAAAGCCAGCTGCAGAGTCTTGAGTGTTTTGCATAATTTCAGATATTTTACTGCCTTTCTGCACTCCAACATTCTGTCATCATTTGTATTATAGAATGGGAAGTTTGCCTGAAATGTAAAGATATTAAAAAAAAAAAGAAAAAACAAAACATCCAAATAATTGACTTGTTTGTTAGAACCACAAGCTTTTGTCGTGCAGAATCTTCACTTTGTGCAAGAACGCTTTGTATTTTCGCCAACCTAACCTGAACGTCAGTTCCAGGAACATTTCTTTTATTTATTTATTTTTTGTTGGTCTTTGAATCTGACTGTTGGATTCCACCACTACCAATTCAGCCTTTGGCCAGCAGCTTTGAACCAGAAGTCACGCTTCGACAGTCCTCCTGAATTTTTTGCAGATCCCAGCGTAGGTTCCATTCAAGAGCAAGTCCTCACTGCAAACAAGTGCAGCTCTCGACTACCAGCTGAGCAAAGGAAAGAAAAAATAACCCAAAATAGTGTAATCAGTGGTGGCAATGAAAGAAAGATCAGATAGAAGATGGAGATGGAGAATTTTTTTTTTTTTTTTTTTTTTTTTTTAGTTTAAAAAATTCTGTGAAACCTGAAAATGGGCCGCAGCCAAGAAAAGTTCTTTGAAGTGTAATTTTTCTTCTGCTCCCAACTCCGTCTGTGTGCGCAGATCAAAACAAACACAACATCGGTGCGGTGTCACACAAATTTCTGGAGAGTGTGTGTGACAAGACACCACTTCTAGACAGAAATGTTAAAAAAAAAGCTTCTGCTCAACTGAGTGAGATTTCTGGCTCATTTTTATAGTTTTACACCAGTTTTGTTAATGATATTTTTGAATTTTTTAAGTGTGAATACAAAATGAGGATTTAATGTCATTAATCAAAATAATCACAACTTTCCTTTATCTACTCTCTGGAGGGAAAAAAAACAGCTTTCAGGGTCTTTCTTTAATGACTTCTTCTCCAGCATCAGATTTGCCTTCAGGACAAGAACTAAAGGTCGCAGCCATGAATTTCTCACTTTAAAGTTTATCAGGGGATCAATCCTAAAAAATACGACCTGAACTTGCACTACCCCATGGCTAGCCTCTCTCATTTTACAGCACTTTTGGCAACAATATTTAAATATGAGCATCACAACATTATAAATGCCTCAAATAGTAGTATTTCTCTTTTTGTGATTCGCCTCCCAACCTTTTTTTTTTTTTTTTTTGGTAGATAAAGTTGACGGTTGCTTTTGGTATGGAAAAATCCTCATAGCCTCAATCGTCAGGGAATTCTTGTCATGTTTTACTGCTCACTCTTGCCTGCATCCCCCTTCCCACAGCGATTTATGAGCCATCGTGTGAAGCCTATAAGCATTTGGGCAGGTCCTCTGACACCTACTGGATTGATCCTGACGGCAGTGGACCACTTGCCCCTTTCAAAGTCAGCTGCAACATGACAGGTGTGTGTTTGCCTGCGCGTGTGCCAAAAACCCGGGGCGTTAATGTGAATGCGTGGATAGGTGTGTGTCTGTGTGTCTGTGTGTGTCTGTGTGTGTGCACTGACCTGTGAGGGAAGAAAAGACTTTCTCATCTTAACCTCTAACAGAAACACTCTTTACCTGCTGAGGGTTCCATGGAAACGCAGTGACAGCTTCTGCCTTAACCTCTGTGTGGACTTCATATATATATATATATATATATATATACACACACACACACACACACACACACACACACACACACACACACGGTGGAATAAGTAGATAGTCTGGAACAGCCAGGCATGCAGGCAGAGCAAATGTGAAACTTTTAATGAAATGTCACTGCACTCCCCCTTAGTCACGCTGAATAGCACACTCACACCCACTTCAGAAATGTTATGAGATCCTTCCCTGTCTCCCATGCATACACATGCCTAAGAGACCTGGAAGCACCTACACGTTGCCCGAGTAAATGTTGAATGCGCAAGGCAGTGAGTGAATGATTGGCTAACACACTAAAAGCAAAAATGTGTGGTCTCTGAGCTGTGAAGCGTCGATGCAGAAAGAAGCGCAGCATCATGACACCTTTGCCTGAAAGTGTGTGTGTGTCCGTATTATACTGACGTGTGAAACACATTTATGGCTGCAGAGGACAAAGTGTGGACCACAGTGATGAACAATCTGCCGGCCAAAACCACCGTGACCGGTTCCAGCAAAGAGAAACGGACGGTCTTACAGGTGAACTACAGCGCCTCCATGGACCAGGTAAAAATTACTAGAACCAAGGACTAAATGGAGCTTAGTTGTCTTGTATTTTTTTTATTGCTTACACGCTTAAAATTCTTCTAAAATAATCAATAAACAGGAGATTGCCATGTGTTTAGCACAATATTTTTTAATATACTTTATGCAAACATTTCTGAGCACTTGTGGAGCAATTTGAGAGCGATTGGTCCAAAACATCTTTGCCCATTTGTTTAAAAGTATTACAAATGCTTATGGTAAACTGCTAATTATCGCAAGGAAAGTTTGACAAAGATCGGTTTGTTCCCCCGTATATGGAATCTGGCAAAGCAGCACTGACCCGGTGTGAGAGCGCGGTGCTAATTGCGCAAGGTTCTCTGTAGACCCGACAGACAGGCGTACAACCACAAAACAACTAACCGGCTTAAAAAATGCATTACAGGCTGCAGACCTTTTTCAGTCTCATTTCCCCAGTTTGTGTTCTTCCGAGGAATATTTTCAGTGAAACACGGGCTAAGTAGCCTGGACTCTATTTAGCTGAAGGCCGCGCGTGCACGTGTGTGTTGTTTGAAATTGCATGTAGCAAAGAACAGAAGAGGAAGAAGAGAAAGCATAATTCCATTCATAATTCTGTTGAAGTATGACTAATCAGTGTCTCTCAAACTTTTTAAAAAAAACGACTTTGAAAAGGGAAGCAAAGTCTAATTCTGCTATTATTCTCCTTTTGTGTGTCTAGGGTTGAACAATTGCATTTCCAAGTAGTTCAATGACTACCCTTTAAATGGCTCAGGGTGTGGGAGGGGGAGAGTCTGAAATTTCTTTCTTTTGTTTAGAATAAAATCTTTTTTTATTATAATTATAGCAGAAATTACTGTCTGCACTGAATTACCTAATTAAGAGCATGTAATTATAGTCTGATTCCTTTAATTGCTTGACAGCTCTATTAGTTAGTGCCATTACAGCATAATTTTGTTCACTCTCCTGATGAGCCGGAGTTGGTGGTCTACCAGAATCCTTATGGAATATAGAAATTAGATGCTTTACTGGTGTATAGAGTGATTATTTCTTGTATATTCTTTTTGTCTCTCAAGGACTGACGTGAGCAAAGGCACCAAATACATGAAATTGTGAAAGTTTTAACATACTTCCACCCTCACTTTTGTTAAAAACACCATAATTACTAGAAGTCTTTCAAATGCCCAACAGAGAGTTTACCACGTGGCTCCGCGTGTTGGGGTTTCTATCCAGTGGTTTCAGACTGTTGCTGTCAGAAACAAGAGGAAGGGTTTGAACTTTTCATTTTTAATAACATATTCCTCCAATAATTTGGATCCTTTTTAACTCTGTATGGGTTACTTGTTTCTTTTTCAGCTGTTCTTAATCACTGGAAGCTAAAATGAAACTTTGAAGTGCAGCCTGGTTTATTTTTCTGCTCGTTGATTTAGTTTTTATGTAAAACCGGCTGAGTGAGATGAAGATAAACAATACTAATACTAATACTAATACTACTACTACTACTACTACTACTACTACTACTACTACTACTACTACTACTACTACTACTACTACTACTAATAATAATAATAATAATAATAATAATAATAAAGGTTTGTGTGTTTCCAGGTGACAGCCATCACCACCAGTGCAGAGAGCTGTGAACAACACATCAGCTACAGCTGTCGAATGTCCAGGTTGCTCAACACTCCAGGTAAAAGATATTTCTTTAATTCCCGCTGACTCGAGCAAGGTTCCGGATTTGAATCCCCAGGGGCCAGGCGCTTTTCTGTGGGGAGTTTGCATCTGCGTGGGTTCTCTCGGGATATCTCTGCTTGCTCCCGACGTCAAAAGACAACATACATTAGAGGCGTAAACAAATTAGCTAATTCAAAAAAGGATGGATGGATGGATGGATGGATGGATGGATGAAAGTCCTGCCAGGCACGATTTTCAAACCACGCTTCCCGACAGCTCGGCTGAACAGAACGGCTGCCCGCCGAACATGGACAATGGGTTTTTTTTCGCGACAGCAGATGCATCCACGCTTTTATTTTGCAGGCATCAGTGGATCGAGAACATCTGTCCAAACTTTCAAAGAAAAGAAATTGGAAAGAAGCAGCGGTAAACAACTGTCAGGGGGATGTTTTTGTGGTGGGGGCTGAGTCAGTGATACCGCTCTGTGGGTAATGATGGGCAACGTCCTCAAAAAGACATTTTTATTCTAAAAAAAAAAAAATGTTTCAATTACTTTTTTTTTTTTACTTCTTTTTGCTAAATTGGAGTGAAAAGACAATTAGAATTTCTAGCTTCATCATACGTTCATCTGGGCCCACCTTTTTCATCATTAAATTGTTAACCATCTGTGTGCTTGAACCGATGCCTTCATTTTGTATTTATTAAGTTGGAACTAATGGAACAGATCTTTGTAAACAAGAGGCGGCCTGGTTCGGCTTATTCTGAAGAGATTAACTTGGCTCTCATTCATTTGCATTAGATCTCGGAGTTGGGGGTGTGTTTGGCACTGATGCATTCGAGTGAACGGTAGGTTTTTGTGTCAGTTTGGTTTGGATTAGTCAGGCATACGTGCAAAATAGTTGAGTCGTGTACAGTTTGCCATGGATTAAGTCTGTTTGGGTTTGGGATTGTATTTGTGTGATATTCTTGGCTTTGGTGGCTGCTTCGGTAAGGGTTTGAATGGTTTTTACACAGCGGAGAAGAGCCAAGTGAAGAGCTCGCAGCTGTGTTTGGTTCAGTCTTTGTCAGAGCTTTACATTTAGACTAATATCTCTTTGAGAGGCGTGTGTGTGTGTGTGTGTGTGTGTGTGTGTGTGTGTGTGTGTGTGTGTGTGTGTGTGTGTGTGTGTGTGTGTGTGTGTGTGTGTGTGTGTCTGTGTGTCTGTGAGACAGTGTATGTTATTCACGGCCTTTTCCTTTGAGAATAACAAGCTTGCTGTCATTGTCAGAACATCTTTCTGTCCTTTTCCTCTCTTTCCTGCAGCCAAGCACATACAGTCACTCACTCTTACTCTCTCACTCACACACCCGCGCGCACACAGACACACTCACACACACGCCTACCTTAGGGAGACTTTCATAAAGACAAGACACTGTGGCAATTAGAGTGATGGGAAAGGAGAGAAAGGGTTAGCATGAAAGAGGGTTGGCAGTTTGTTAAATCTATGCCCTGTGTGTGCGTGTGTGTGTGTGTGAGAGAGAGAGAGAGAGAGAGAGAGAAAGAGAGAAAGAGTGAGTGAGTAGGAATAGAACACAAGGCCCTTGTTATTACTCAGGTATTAGCGCAGCAGACTGAAACTGTGTCACTAACCTACACTGCACTAAATAGCATCGTGCATGTGCACATGCACTGACACAATCCCACGAACTTTAAATGCATCTTCCCCCCGTTCAACTTGATGGTCACACATGCAAACACACACACACACACACACACACACACACACACGCTCGTGCGTAAACGAATGCCCGCAGTGACACGTCCGTGTACGTTGTCTGCCAAGTTGCACGTTAATTAGCTTACTGCAAATTCGCCACCTTACAAGTTAGGGAAATCCAATTACCAGTCTGGGATGACTGGGAGAGTAGCAGTGGGGGAAAGGCATTTACTCAAAAAATATGCTTCATAAATTACCTGTCAGCTTTCATCAAAGCGCGCCGTCAACAATATTTTCACAGACGCACACACGAATGCTCC
Source organism: Arothron firmamentum (assembly GCA_016586285.1). NCBI lineage: Eukaryota > Metazoa > Chordata > Actinopteri > Tetraodontiformes > Tetraodontidae > Arothron > Arothron firmamentum. The sequence goes on along the minus strand of BJFM01000242.1, from coordinate 55,011 downwards.
CAACTCCTCCTACAAAAAAAAAAAATAACTCTCATGTCATCTATTACACGTGGGCTGGCATTTTAGAGCTAAATGAACCATTAAATGGGAATTATATTCTGCCACTGAGTGACACCCTCAATTTGGATCCCAGGCCATAATTGTCCTAATTGTTTGACCCCTTTCTCACATTTAATCTGCTTTTTTCTTCTTATCACCTCTCCTTCACTCAGACATATCCAACACACAAACACACACGCACGCACGCACGCACAGACACACACACACACACACACACACACACACACACACACACACACACACACACACACACACACACACACACACACAC
>BJFM01000242.1:37512-54555 GCA_016586285.1 Arothron firmamentum | reverse complement strand
CTCTCTCTCTGTCTCTCCCCCTCCCTCCCTCTCTCTCTCTCTCTCTCTATCCCTCTCTCTCTCTCTCTCTCTCTCTCTCTCCTCTCAAAAAGGCCTCCAGAACTACCCCGTTAATGTGATCAAAGCCTTTTTTCCTCTCACCTACATTCCGTTCATCTGTTCTCTCCTCTTACCTCACAAACACCTCCTCCTCAACACATCCATTCTTCAAGGTTCTCGTGTATTTTCGTTTGTCTCTCACTCTCACATGTTCACTCTAACATCTTTTTTTGATATTCCTACAGGATGCAGAGACTCAATACCGATCAGTGATGATGAAAATGACCCAAGGTGTACTGCACTGGTGCTGTTTGCTAATTTGTGTGTTAGCCTTTGCAAAAGTCTTGATACAAAACCATTTACCTCTTTATTCTACTAGTATTACATAGTTTCCCATTATTTCATGTAATTGTTGCGTCTCTCTGGGCGATCATTATAAGATCAATAATCTTGACATTGAAAGCCTGATCTGTTGAAGACGCTATTAAAATAAGTGTGTGAAATTAAGCATTTTCTAAAAAAAACGCCGGATGCCCCCGGGGCTGATTAGAACAAAAGGGCTCGTTGATTAATCTCACAGCGTAGTACAGCGTATCTGTTGTCATTTATCTTGCACTTCTATGCCACTACAGAAGAAACAACAATGTTTAATAGCTTTTAAAAAAGTATTTCCTGCCTTGTCCACGCGCACTTATGCTCGATTTATTCACACTTGCACGCATGCAGTGTTGGAATCTAAGGTGACTGCTTCGTAATCTGTGAAAATTTGCAGTTATGAAGTGGAAATAGGAGAAGATGCAGAGGAATTTGGATGTTCACGGCATTAACGGTGTGAAATGTGCTTCAAATGATTTCAGTCCCACCAAAAAAGTAAATTAAAAAGCAACAACAGCAGCTCGGAGGTCCTTTGCTGCTTCAACAACTGCTGCTTCTTTTTTAACTGCAATGTGGAATGGCAACGCCGTAAATAACTGTCAGTTATCTATCAGATTTACAAACTAAAATGGCCCAAAACACAGGAGCATAAGTTAAAATTAAGCGTGTTCCAAACCCAGATCCCCATGGGGCGTCACCCTGGTTGCCCTTGAAATCGCCGCACAGATTGGACTCACAAACAAGGTTGGAAAGGTGAACACGTGCTCATCTGCGTAGGAACAGGAGCATTAAAAGCACCATATGACTGTCGCGTTAACTGGCTGCCTTTGAATAATCTGTGGCCCGACACTCTGTTTTCTAGTTGCTCATGAAACAATTAAAAACAAACCCACTCGTCACGCCATTTTATGGAAACACAGAGCAGGACTCGCTCTTTAGTTTCTAGGAGCCGAAGCAGTAGAAAGACTGAAGCCCACATGGGAGAGAAAAGAAACAGGGTGGCCCGAGATGAGAGCACAGCGTAATTCTGGGTAATGAGGCTGCATGTATGCAGAGCATGGCTGCAATCTCTTCCTCAGGCACTTCTGCTCCCTGATATTTCCTCTCCAGGCTAGCCAGTGTCTGTTCACTCCACACGCTCACGGGCTTTGTCAGGCACTTGTTTACTCGTTGTTTAAATTATAATTTTGTTTTTTTGTTTGTCTGTTTTTTTCAAGCTTCCTTTGTCACATCGCTGTCATCTTCCCCTTCTTATTTACAATAAATATCACAGAAGCATTTAAAAATGTATTGCAAAGTGAAATGCCACACCAAATTCAGTCTGACACAAAATTGGCATTTAGACTGTGTACGCATTCCTGCACGCATCTGCAGGGCAGAAATGTCAACATATTAAGGAAATCAGAAGATTTATAGATACTGTACATGTGCTGCCTCCTTGTGGCTCAGTGCCAATGTAGTAAGAATTTCATTTAAAATGCTGCAACCAGCCTGTAGGAGGCAGAGGGGCCTCCAAGGAGTAATTCCTGTCACTTCTCACTGCTAGATGTACCCTGGTGTGTTACTGTAAATCTATATACAGTATATAGATAGATTTACGTATATAGATTTCCAGTTCAAATGATGTCACTATTAATTTTTGCATTTCAAGGCTTTGCATTTCTTTTTATTTGTCTGTTATGACCCATATTGCCTGATCATGTGCTGTCTTTCATTACTGGGCTAATGTTCTGGTTACTGTGTCATTCATTTGAGAAAGCACTCGAGGTAAGAAGCAAGTTGGAGGGCTGAGAAGAAGAGCTAATGTACGGAAAGACAAGAGAAAGGAAAACTGTCACCAGAGTCCTAGGGCATTTTGGCTCACCTCTACCCCCCGTCTCTTCCCCCCCATCTCTTCCCCCCGTCCCGACTACACGCGTGTTCTTATCCCTCATTGTCCAGACGGCAATTACCATTAAATTATCCTTTCTCTGCTGCTTTTAATGGGAGAAATTTTAGCATTTAAAAAAAAAAACAGGAGCTAGCTAACAACTTTAGGAGGGGTGTGTGTGTGTGTGTGTGTGTGTGTGTGTGTGTGTGTGTGTGTGTGTGTGTGTGTGTGTGTGTGTGTGTGTGATGGGCTTTCTTTGGGTGAATGGGCATCGCTCTGGTAACAAACCGGCCTGTGTCTATACATCTCATAAGCGGGGTTGCTCGGCGGTCGGTGCTGCCTCTGTAATGCGTCATTGCTCGGGATAATGCTGTCGTATGTTGTGTTGACAGAGGCATGCATCTTCCCAAGCTGTTCCGCCTGCCTGCCTGAGTCTGGCACTTACAGCTCTAAGTCGCACAGGTGCCAACATTGAAAGGAAAGACCCTAACACTTTACAGTACATTAAGTTGCAGTATTAAGCTGTTTGAAAAGGCAGCTTCCACCACCCCCCCCCCCTTTTTTTTTTTTTTACTTTTACTTTTATGGCATCGGTTAAGATTTTTCTTCTTATCAGCGCTTTTTCATTGTTTCTCTCCCAGTCTATTTGTCCCACAAACTCACCAGCGTCCCAGGGGCTCCAGTGTATAAACCTGTGTCACTTAGATGTCTGTCAGGGCTCCCAGAGAAGCTTTAGGCCTTTGGAACGCACACTCATGCTAACAGCAGAGTTAATGAACAAGCGCCCTGTAAAACGGTGAAGCTTTTTAGAGTCGTGCTTCCAAACCAGTCGTCTGGAAAAAACGCTGAAGTTCAGTATCAGGCAGAATGTGTCAAGTAAGCATATGTCAAGGGTTTGGCTTCCATTAAAAGTTTTAAAAGTTAATTTGCACATTGTCATGTTTGCTGTGGTGTCGACGTGATGAATCTGTCTCATGTGCTGGCCGAAGCCTTGCTGTGTTTTGATCTCTCTGTTTTGCACGTGTTAAAGTCACTCACACTCAAATGAACATTAAGAGTTTGATGTTTCAATATGTAACTGTGACTCCAAATATTCAGAAAAAAATTATCTGCAAGCACTTTAATCCTTAATATCGCCGTAATTTCTAGGTTAGTTACAAATCTGTCAACTACTCGTCCTTGAAATTTACAGCGTTAATTAAATACAAATGCCAAAATGTGGGTGTGGTGATTGCAAGTAGTTGTAAAATTCATTTCAATTTCAAAATGCACTTTTTCTTTTCTTTGTCCGTAAAGTAAAATTAGCTACCGGTAAGGCCAAACTTGTCTCTTTTCATTATTTATAATTGATGCTGAGTTTTTCTGTTCTGGAAAGTTTTGGGGACTTTGTTGAATAGAAGAGCCATTGTGTGGCGCTGTCCATGGTGCTGAAATCCACAACACAAGACCCCAATGTGTGGCCTCGAAGCCACAGTTCCTCAAAGTACACAAACAAGTACAGGCTATATACAGCAAATAAACTTCTCAGAGGAGGATCTTTGGCTTCTAAATCATAGATTTAGAAAGCACCTATAGCTCTCAAAAATGTATACAGCAGTTTATTCACTATATACCTGTGAGTAGATGAACCAAAATTATCAAGAAAAACTATTCAGGGACTGCAATCATGGCAAAAAGTCTTTTTTGGGGGGGTGGGGGGGTTGGTTTGTTGGACCAATTAATTGCTCTCGTGAAGGGAATTCTTGTCAAAAAAAAGTGTTCTTGTCCCACATCTGAATCATCAGAATTCTGAAGACTGGGTACATTACAGAAATAATAACTGAAACTACACCCTTCTGCTGTTTAAGTGCAGATTTGTGCAAACTTACTTACCTTATTAAAGAAACCGGTATTTTTTTTTTTTTTGGGGGGGGGTTCGTTCTTAATCAATCAAATCAAAGAGCCAATGGGAGACCATTATCATAAAAAGGCACCACTCAGCACACACTGTTAACAATTTGCTAATGGTTTCGTTAATGTCACTGTCTGCATTAAAAATTCAGAAGGAGATATTAAACTTGTTAATGATTTTCTAGGAGCTCAATTAAAAGTACATCAGGTGAGTTATGGAGGGCAGAGAAACATGGTGGTCTGGTTGCAGTTAGGTTGCGAGTCAGCAAAGCTGCAGCCATAGTTTTCTCCTCGCTTCTACTCTGCTTCATTCTCAGTGGGTTGTTTTTTTTTTTTCATTTTCTATCACATCTAACTCTCTGAAATGCTCTGAGCTCCAGGCGGAGCCTTCAGCACCACACATATAAAGCCAATATAAAGAGTACAAACATGCACATTACCATGCTTAGTTTGCTTTATCAGTTAGCATTAAAGGTGTTGGACACAGGCAGTATGAAAGTAAAGCTCACAGGTTATTGATCAGCTCATGGGCTGAGGGAGCCCTTAACCTGGTTTTCATTTAAATGTGAAGAGAATTTAATATTAAAACAGGCACATCTTGAATAAACTGCACTTTCTTTATTTAATTTCTGTAAAAGATGGTGGCGAAGGTAAAGCTTTTGTTAAATTGCACCTACACGCCCAATTTAGGATTAAGCATGTGATATGAAAACCCACCCCCCCAACCACCAACACCACCACCAACACCCCCACGGCCGCACGTCCCCAATCACCACCACCACCACCACCATCCCAAAAATTGTATGTCTGTGGTGCTGCCACGCAGATAAACTGGGCAGTAACATCTGCCAACAGCAAATGCATGAGAATTCATTAAATCTATAATAGAAACATCAACGCAGATCAAAAACGGTGCCCGGCTGCCAGACTGACTGGATCGCCAGTCAGCCTTGATGTTCCCAACAGATTTTGGGACCAGTGGAGGAAAAAATTGTTTAGTGAAAGTAAGGCCTGGAAGAAAATGGCTAGCCATTAGCTTCTGCCATAGAAAATGATTTCATAATTATAAATTGTAGTAAACGCTCATGTCAGTTTCAGTCTTTGATGATTTACATTTCATGTTAACTCCAAAATTTGTTTGATTTCACGGTAATATTTAATCGTTTAGGTTTTGTTAGCATTGGTTCCTGGTTTATTGAGTTAGCTTTAGACTGTTTATATATGTCTTTTAAAGCATATTATGATTCCGTTTGAAGAATATAAATGTGGTACAGAGTGAGTACTTATCGCAGCCATTTCATCACTTCAACTGCCATCTTCATTTCCATCTTAACCGTTTCCTTTAAGAGCACTGGAATAGAGAAGTTCATTCAGTTTCACCTCATTCAATTAGAGAAGGTGGTAAAAGACCTTTAATCATATTACATTTTTAACTGTTATCATCGTGTCATTTATTTAGGATTCTGCACTTTGGTTTGAAGAGGAACTGTGCTCCTGAGCATAACTGTTTCTCTGAACCTTTAGATTATGTATATGATTGTAGCAGTTAAACTACAAAATATGTTTCAGATGTAGGGTTCTTGCATTTTATCATTCAGTCGACCGGAATATTTCAGATCGGAGTTGTTGTAACCTATATAAAACACCCACAAAACAGCTCCTGGCGTACCAATTTAGATTTTAACACTGCCAAGAGAAGAGGACACAAAGGATGAATTTTAGGACAATTTTAGTCCTTGCAATTGCATGGCGAAATGGAGAGAAGGAGGCATGTAGACAGAGATTGATGCGGAGTGACAGCGAGGAAAGAAAATAAGTAAAAGGGGGGGATGAGCGGAGAAGGAGAGTAGAAGATTAGTTTGTTTTCTACCGTTTGCTCTGACATTGAAAGATACATCTGCGCTAATGTCCCAGAAAGCCTCGAATAACACTGAAACCCAATACATATCTGCTTTAATGGGATTTTCTGAGTTTGCCCCCCTTCTCCACACACACGTACACACACATGCCGCCAACCTTAAGAAATCACATGCACGCAGACAATACACCGCATGGCCACCGCTCTAGTGTTGGGGAGATAAAAGCAAATGGAAAACAGAGGCAGCGTGTTGAAGAGGAGTTATAACATAGTCTGTGCATCTGAAGCGTTGATCTCAATTACGAGGCTTCCTCCATTTGTCCTCCCACAGGCTTCCAGGGACAGTGTTTCGTGGCTACGTATACATTATATTGCTCTCATTAGCTTTCAACCCGTCTCATATTAATACGTGCACGCAGCAACTGCGGCAGGCTTCATGTGTTTCAGTAGTTGAAACCAAGACTTGACCTTGAGTTGTTTTTCAAACTTACTCAGTCAATGAGATGTTTATGGTAGGCAGACCAAGGAGAGACGGGCTTGTTTTTGTCTGTGTGCGTGCGTCTGGTTGTGCTCGTCATAAACACGTGGTGGCTTCCATTCCTAAAGCGTTCCACAGGGGCAATTTTTGCCTTTGAGGTTGCAGCAAAAACAAATCTTAGAATATAGAATATTCACGATATTTATCTTACAACACATGGACAACTGTCTTGTCAGCGGTGGCACTAGTGTGTGTTTGAGGTGGTGTGTGTGTGTCTGGGTGTGTTAGCGTACACAGCGTTCGATTTCTTTCTTCCTGGGACGCCCAATGGCAGCTTTGTAATCAACTTGATATATCTAAGTCATTGGCCACATCCGCCCAGGTTTAATTTTAAGTTTCAGTGGGCTTGTCTGGAACAACTTTACCAACTTTCAAAGTACAAGGAAAAGAAAAAGCTGATGAGCTTGCGGCCTTCTTCGAGGTGTACTGTATTTTCCAGACTATAAGTCACACTTTTTTTTCCCCATAGTTTGGCTGGTCCTGCGACTTATTCTCTGATGCGACTTTTATATATATTAAAATATGTTAATTCACACTGACCGACATAACCTAGGAGTGAATATTACCCACAGCCACGAGAGGGCGCTCTAGGCTTGTGACAACTACCAGTATGTGCTACTCCTGTACCACTGAAAATTAATTTAAACATTAACTCAAAGACAACTGAGAAAGACTGAACACAAATGCCCCCAAAGGAAAATCCTGTTCACCAAGGATGAAGAATTCAATGATTCAGTGATGTGGAATGAGATCGAGATTTTGGTCAACTTGCTAAGCAGTAACTGGCTTGTTGGCGTCGCGAGCTTGTTATGTTAATTCTGCATTTTCAGCCTCCCACGTATGTTCTTTATGCTGTTGTGTGGCTGGATAACTGTTAATGTGTTACGTTATCATATCTGACACCTATTCACCTACCTGTTCTACTGTTATTATTATAATTTGCCTTTCCAGATGAACTTCTTGGTCTTGGATTTTGTAAAATACATTTAAATTAAAAAAAAAAAAATTAAATGCATTTGAAAGCCTCCAGGATGTAAATACAGTGAACTCTCGCTATAACGCGGTTCACTTTTCCCGGCTTCGCTGTTTCGCGGGTTTTTCTCCATGACCAAATGTATTGTATTTTACGGGGTGAGGCGGGTTTACACCGGGTGCGGTGCGTCGCAGTCCGGACTGATTTCTGCCGTCTGGCAATTTTTCGGCTCCGTCCGCGGCTGTGTGCGTTTATAAAGATCGCGAGGAGGGATTATGAGGCGGTAACATGTACAGTATTTGAATAGCTAACAGGTTTCTATTTCGCGTATTTCGTTTATCGCGGGGGATTTTCAGAATGTAAGCCCTGCAATAAATGAGGGTTCAATGTACAGCATAAACATTCCTCTTTATTAGACAACTATTCAATATCTCGTACTGTGGTGTGGTTGTGTTTTTGTTGTTGTTTTTTTAAAATCCCTTGCTAAAAGTAAGCCTACTTTGAAAACTTACAACGCTGCAATTAAAGCATCTATTTGAAATCACTGATTTGAAATCACAAGCTAACCACAACAGTGGATGTTACACAACTAGGACTTGGCACCGGTTGTGTACTTCAAGGCTCCGTATGAATGTTGCAAGATTTAATCTTTTGCATCATCTGTTCATAAACAAAAAAGAGTAAAAACAACGTGGAAAGGAGATGTAGGCAAAGAAGGGGGGAGAGAGGGACTTGCTCATCAAAGTATTAGATAAAGAGATGGACACCCACAACCATCTGCGGTATGTTCCTGCTGTATATAAGACGGTTTATCCTCTTCCAACTCGTGCACATCCACCAAATTCTGCACCTTTAGAGTTTCCCAATCATGCGTGAGAACCACCCAAACTCTCCGTCACACATTTACACAGACATGCTGAACCCTCGTGCCCCCACAAGTGCTTAATTTTCCAGCTGTGTAGGCAAGCAGCAGTGAGCAGTTTGTCCCCCTGAAAAGGGTCACCAACCCGTGGGGAGCGCTCCGTCTCTCTCCCGGCTGTGACGGCTGCAGGGCAGGCAGGGATAAACACTTGAAAAAGGACGGGAGGCAAGGGAGATGCTCCACACTGCGGTGGGGGAGATCAGTCGAGAGGGAGGCGCGCCTGAGGAAATGGAGTGCGGATGGGTGAGGGATGAGCCAGAGGTGAGCAGAAGGAGGAGGAACGGGGTGGGGAGGAGGGGAGAGTCTGGGGTCAGAAAGAGGAGCGCCAGCAGACCACAGTGTGATGAATCACAATGTTAAAGGATAAGACTGGGGTTTAAAGTGAGCAGGCATGGCTTGTCACCCCTAGCTTTTGTCTAAAGGCAACACACACACACACACACACACACACACACACACACACACACACACACACACACACACACACACATATCCTTGTACTTCTATTGTCGCGAGGACTTTTATAGGCATAATGTATAGCCTGGCCCCTTACATCTTTAACGGTAATTTTTACCCTAGTCTAAACTCAATTCTTATCCCAACCTTAAACTTGTGACTTGAAGCTCTAAGGACCAGCCAAAATGTCCTCACTCTCCAGCAATGTCCCCATATTGCTAGTAGAATGAATAATTTGGTACTCAGTATGTAGTAAGTACAAGAAAACATACACACAAAACACACACAGACTTTTCCCATCAATGAATCTCCCTCTCTACTCTTCACACAGGACAATGCAAAGCGCAACCAGCAACATGTTTCTATTTTTTAAGCTGCTTTCTTCTTAAAGCACTAATGATGTCTATACAGCTGAATTTATAGCCAAAGTACACCACTTGGGAAAAAAAATGTCACGCTGAGGTGCAGTGACGGAGCTTCATGTGTGCGTAAAAGGGGGTCATATATTTTCAACCACGTTCGTGTTTTTCTGACCCGTCTTTTGACATCAGTCTGTCGTGAGCACAAAAGGATCTAGAGGAGGTGAGAAAGGCTAACCCTGCACAGTCCTGCTGAATTTATGTAGCACCGTGAAAGGCAATTTATACATCTACCACGCAGTGATGATTCCAAGATTTCAACCTGCCCGGCATGCAGCCACGCTCCGGCGCTCGAGAAAGTGTCCGACAAGCGATTTTTATTCAGGTCTATCTTTCTGCGTGGGTCTCACACACACACACACACACACACACACACACACACACACACACACACACACACACACACACACACACACACACGCATACGTGAACACACCCATACAGATCACTGACCCAGCCAAGGTGGCAGCCACTTTCAATTAAGGTTTCCATTCGTTCTGGCAGGGAGCAATGCATCCCAGTGGCAACTCCTTAAACACTTTTTTCCAACCTTAGACACTGTAATATTTTCAGTAATGGCGGGGTCTGACGAAAGGTGATTAAGACACCGACTGACTCGCGCTTATTGCAGCGTTATCACTCAGGCAACGGATAGGCAAAGGCAGCATAGTACATTTAGACAGTTAATGGTTAGAGTAAATGTTCCACTTTTCTGAACAAGTATATGTGGGCAGTTCATGTTCAATTCAACTTTATTTATATAACATCTCTTACAGTCCGGAGACAGTGGCAGAGAAAGCTCCCTTTTGACAGGAGGAAACCTTGAGAAGGGCCAGATTAATATAGGGGGACCCTCCTCAGATGAGGAGGACAAGAGGAGATGTGAAAGGGAGAAGGACAGAAAGAGGAGACAAAAACAGTGAAGGTGGAACCAGTCATGCCACTTACCTCAATAAAGGGACCATAAACGGAAAGAACGATAGCAAATAGAAAGTGTGACCGCCCCCTGTTGGTTGGCAGTGCTATTTTTATACCAGGACAAACTGCATTATTAACACATGCATTTTTCAACATAAAGCCCTATTTCAATTTCTTATTCGTGCCCCAGAAATGGGACACGGCGTCATGCTTTGCTCGCAAACGTGTTAAACGCCGCTTGGAACTCAACACCATGACTGCCTGGCGGTGGCTGCTGCTGCACAGTCCAAAGCCAAAGATCATTTTACGTCAGAAATAAAATATTTTAATTATTTTAAGAGAAATGTTGCTTTCATACATTTTGCACTTTGACATATCTCGAAAAAGCTCTTTGTTTCCCTGAAACATTTTACTGGATTGCAATTCTTCAAATCTTTCTGACTGTGACATAAAGTGTCATTCAGGTTTGTTTTTTTTTCATTCATGGACCCACCCAAACTAAATCCTTGTGTTATTTTGTTTTTCCCCAAACACCGATGATCCTCTGTGGTTTTCAATCATGCATATTGCTCCCAGTCATGTTGAGGCATGATTTCCCAGCCAACGCTAATCCCTTTCAACTACACCCTCTGAGAATCTGATGTGAACTGTTTGCACTTCTGTACGCAAGCATAGGTGACAATCGGAGGCAACAGTGTTGGTTCATAAATAACAGCCATAGTTTTTAGGAGCCCTCCATGGTGACTGAACGCAAACCTACAAACACAAGCAGGTACTTAATGTATTAATTAGAGCTTTTAATTCGCCAAATGCATTTATTAAAAGGCATCCTGTGGTGGCTTCCTCTCTTATTAAAGCCTGTCCAGATGTTGCCAGGTCCACAGCAGCTTTCAGTGCTGTTGTTAAGCTAGCTGGTGTCCCTCTATAATCATCACTTAATGAAGTGCGATCAAAAACCGGAGTTATTGCATAAATAAATAAATAAATCTGTTCTTACAATGCATTTCTTCTGCGATATTCTCAAAGGTGTTCTCCCTCATCCATTGCACGTGTCTTAATTTTCCCCATGTTTCCCTTTTTTCTTAATTATTTTCCCCGCTTCTCCAACGATACATCAAAATTTTTGTCTCGCCCCATCTTAATGCTTCTTTTCTCAGCTGCGGAGGAAAATGACGCTCCTGATATTTTGTCACTGCGCTTTCACGTCTGAGTTTTTATTGGGATTCAAAAAAGGACCTTAAACTTCAGCCTGTGAAAATGTATTGTTTGTTGGATTGTGGCTTCTGTGCCTCGTGGAGTGGAAAATAACACACCATAACAACACACACCATCACACTGAGAGAAATATTACTGCCAGATATTTTGAAATGCTTTTTTTGAGTCGCTCTCCTTTCTTTCTGCCTCAATGTGAAGTCACGGTGTTATTTATTTATTTTATATACCATATATATATATATATTGTCTTAAATATTGGCAATATTGTGTACTTACAAAATAAGTGCCACAACAGGACCTGTTGTCACATGTTGCAGGCACATGTTCAAAGCTGTGTGTGGGCAAAGTCAGTACGGCGAGTGCAGACAGATGGGAAGAAATAAAGACGTGAATTGAATTGCAGAAGGATGAAACAGGGAGGTGGAGAAAACACGAAAGGTTGCCAACGAGTATGTTTTAGTGGATCGCTCTGCTTGTAGCTCCTGCTTTGAAATGCTGCATAAGGTCACTCTTTTCCCCCGACCACTCCTGAATACTTATTCCAAGGCCAAATCATGATATTCCATTTTCTGTGTGCGTTGCATGAGTTGTGCCATGTGGTGGGCCATAAACTGAGATTAAATTCTCAGTGTGGTGCCGCGACACCTCCGTGCAAGCAAATTCAAATGGAATATTAGCAAAGTTACATGTTAGGGGCATAATAAAGCACTTTGTATGGTGCCTGTTGTCATTCAAATATTAAATAAAGCAGTTATCAATGGACCGTGATTTGGATTTTAAGTATTATTTATTTATCTGATTTTTCACATTATTATAATGAGGCATATGAGCCAAATTTGTGTGTTGGGTGGCAACCGAAGGCAGGGACCTTGGCAGTCCGATTCCCGGCTGCAGAAGCTAGCTCGAGGGATGTGGAATGTCACCTCTCTGATTGGTAAGGAGCCTGAGCTGGTGAAGTTGGCTGAGAAGTTCCAATTAGATATAGTCGGCCTCACCTCGACACATAGCAGGGGCTCCGGAACCAGCCTTCTCGAGAGGGGTTGGACTGTCTTCCACTCTGGAGGTGCCAATAGTGAGAGGCGACGGGCAGGGTTGGCAATATTTGTTGCCCCCGTTCAGTGCCTGTACATTGGCGTTTACCCCAGTGGATAAAAGGGTAGCCTACCTCCGCCTTCGAGTGGGGGACCTGACTGTTTATTGTAACTATGGCCCAAACAGCAGTTCAACATATCCACCCTTTTTGGATTCCCAGAGAGAGTACTAGAGAGTGCTCCTTCTGGAGGTTCCCTCATCCTCCTGGGTGATTTCAATGCTTACGTTGGCAGCAACAGTAAGCCCCTGGAGCGGCGTGATCGGAAAGAATGGCCCTCCTGATCTGAACCCGAGCAGTGTTCTGCTGTTGGACTCCTGTGCTCGTCACAGATTGTCTATAAAGAACACCATGTTCAGGCATAAAGGTGTCCATATGTGCACTTGGCACCAGGACACCTTAGGCCACAGTTTGATGGCGACTTTGTGGTTGTGTCATCAGATTTCCAGCCGCACGTCTTGGACACTCAGGTGAAGAGAGGGGTGGAGCTGTCAACTGACCACCACCTGGTGGTGAGTTGGCTCCGATGGTGGGGGAGGGTGCCGGTCAACCCAGCAGACCCAAACTTATTGTGGAAGCTCCGCTGTAGTACACTGTCAATACTGTATATGGTGGGGATGTGCTGCTGACCTCGACTCAGGACGTTGTGGATCGGTGGAAGGAATACTTTGAAGACCACTTAAATCCCACACACCTTCTGGTGAGGAAGCAGGGCCTGGGGACTCGGGGGCAGGCTCTCATATCTCCGGCGCGGAAGTTGCCGAGGTGGTCAAAAAACTCGGAAATCAGTCCGGAGTTCCTTAAGGCCCTAGATGTTGTGGGACTTTCGTGGTTGACGTGACTATGCAACATCACATGGACATCGGGGGCAGTGCTGCTGGATTGGCAGACCGGTGTGGTGGTCCCAATATTTAAGAAGGGGGACTGGAGGTGGGGTGTTCCAACTATGGGGGATCACACTCCTCAGCCTCTATGGTAAGGTTTATTCAAAGGTGCTGGAGAGGAGGGTCCGCTGGATCGTTAAACCTTGGATTCAGGAGAAGTAATGTGGTTTTCGTCATGAACGTGGGAATGTGGACCAGCTCTACACCTTCAGCAGGGTCCTCAAGGGAGCATGGGAGTTTGCCCAACCAGTCCACATGTGTTTTGTGGACTTGAAGAAGGCATTCAACCATGTCCCTTGGGGAGTCCTGTGGGGTGTTCTCAGGGAGGATGGAGTGTCGGGCCCACTGATATGGGCCAACCACTTCCTGTACGACTGGTGTCAAAGCTCGTTCCGCATTGCTGGAAGTAAGTCGGACTAGTTTCCAATGAGGGTTGGACTCCACCAGGGCTGCCCCTTATCACCAATTTTGTTCATAACTTCTATGGACAGAATTTCTAAATGCAGCCATGGTGTTGAGGGGGATGGATTGGTGACCTCAGGATTGGGTCTCTGCTCTTTGTAGATGATGTGGTCATGTTGTTTCATCAGTCCAACTCTCGCTTGATCGGTTTGCAGCTGAATGTGAAGCGACCGGGATGAGAATCAGAACCTCCAAATATGAGGCCATGGTTCTCAGCTGGAAAAAGGTGGAGTACCTTCTCTGGGTCGGGGAAGAGATCCCTTCCCCAAGTGAAGGAGTTTAAGTACCTTGGGGTCTTGTTTACGAGTGAGAGAAGAACACAGCGAGAGGTTGACAAGCGGATAGATGTGGCGTCTGCAGTAATGTGGACTCTGCACCAATCCGTTGTGGTGAAGAAAGAGCTAAACTGAAAGGCGAAGCTCTCAATTTACCAGTCAATCTTCGTTCCTACCCTCACCTATAGTCACAAGCTTTGGGTAGTGACTGAAAGGACAAGATTGTGGGTACAAGCAGCTGAAATGAGCTTCCTTCGTAGGGTGGCTGGGCTTTCCCTTAGAGATAGGGTGAGAAGCTCTGTCATCCGGGAGGAGCTTGGAGTAGAGCTGCTGCTCCTCTGCGTTGAGAAGAGCCAGATGAGGTGGCTCAGGCATCTAGTTAGGATGCCTCTCGGATGCCTCCCTGGTAAGGTGTTCCAGGCACGTCCCTCTGGTAGGGGGCCCCCGGGAAGACCCAGGACATGCTGGAGAAACTATGTCCCTCGGCTGGCCTGGGAATGCCTCGGGGTCCCCCCTGGAAGAGCTGTACGAAGTAGCTGGAGACAGGGAAGCCTGGGGTTCCCTGCTTAGGCTGCTTAGGCTGCTGCTCCCTGCTGTCCTGGCAACCTGACCTTGGATAAGCAGTAGAAGATGGATGGATGGATAAATATTAGCCACTCAGAGTCCACATGTGTAAGTATGCACTTGCAGTTGTCTGATTGTGCTACTGTATGAGTATATTTTCTTGTTGCTCCCAGCTTGCCTGAAGCCATCCTGTGGCGTTTAAATCTGTGTATCATCAGCCATTCAGCCTTGTGTCCCCGTAGCTCTATGACGCCTGCTACCTCCTGAACGCTTGTCGCTCCGCCACACTTCCAGGACAATAACTCAGGCAGGCAAACAGGATCACATAATGTAGCATGACTGCTGCAGACAACAATGGATCCGGCTGTGCTGCCTATAACTAGACTTCAGAATGTTTTTGATTTTCAGCTGATTGTATCTTTTTTTTCCAGCGTGGCATTGAATATCAAGCTTTACTCTTCTTTTTTTCTGAACTCGATCCCATGTTTTCTGCTCACATATAGTCTGAACTGCCAGTGCTGAACACAAGGTTTTATAATGACTAAACCAAACAAGGAAGGAGAGCTTAGACGGCTGCAAATGGAAGGTTAAATATAGAAATGGCAATTTTAATGGCATTGTCACCCCCGGAGGTCTTGATTTTCATCTCAGTTAGGCCTGGTCTTCATGCACTTATGAAACAGCATTTGGGATTTATGTGTTTGTAAGGGCTAAAGTCAAATTTTCGTTTGATTGCACTAGGAAAAAGAAATATTAAGACACTAATCTAATCGAAAGTCAACAGAAAGAAGCTTGAACCAGAGCTATGAGGTATAAAGAGACATGCGGTTGGGACAGTGGTTTCCATTGTGGTACACTAGCCTCTCCCACTGTGAGCAAGGTGCAGAAGCAAAGAGAAGAAGAAGTTATAGAGCTGCGGAGAAATAAATGAAAGAGAGGAAGATGGCGAGGGATTCGAGCCTGCACCTCCTTTTGTTTCCTGGACTCTCTCTTGCATTTCAGAATTCATAATGCCTGTGAAGAGTCAGAGATTTCAGCAGAAGAAAAACAACCCTCCGTTGTGTGTTGCTATGACTCGTTACCAGGGCTTCTGCTCTCTTTATCTCCCGGACCCTTAGATGGAGATTAAATAATTCTTTTTATTTTGCCTCACAGTCCGATAACTGCATACTGTTTACTATTAAACATCGACAATCATTAAGGTTGTGGCTGCACATTTCCTCCATTTAAAATTGCTCCCTGCTTCAATAGAAATTTATCTCTCTGGTGTATTCAAAATAATGGATACAACCATTGTGTGTAGGTGTAAATAAGGTGGTTAAACCTGTGGCAGCTACTCAGCCATTATACACTATAAAAAGTTGCAATAGCGTGAATGTAATAACATGGCTGCAGTTTTCATATGAAGCCTTCAATTGAAATGTGTGTTATATTGCAATCACTGGATGCTATTATTATTATTATTATTATTATTATTATTATTATTATTATTATTATTATTATTATTATTATTATCATCTATCTTATTTTCATTTATTTTGCCTTTGTCTAAAAACTACATCTAAGAGCGCCAACGTATTGATGCTAAGTTAATGTCCTCTTATTTTCTTTTCAAAGGCTGCAATTTTGCAAAGTTACATCAAAAAATAAGAACACTTATTTGAACACTGTGGGTGATTTCTTTCACCAGAGGAGGTATTTAGTTTTGTTTGGTGAAGTGATGCAAAGCAGCTATAGATAGATGACATTGTTAATATACCTTTGTTCTTTATTTTCCACGACTTTCATTTTCCATTGTGACGTTTGCCACAGTCAGGCCTGACTACACGCTCCAGTGTCCAATTCAATGCCAGAATAATTTTGCCTATATGTGTGCCTTGATTAAACAAAGTCAGGAGGTGATGCTGTGGTGCTACGGTTCTCCCATACCCCAAGGAGACTTGTCTTTCACTTTGAAAGTAGCCAATCACTCAATCAGCCACAATCTTCCCGAGTAACACGTCGCCAGGATGACCTCTAGCAATTGCAAGCAAGGCTTTGTCATTTGGGAATGACAGAGCTTTGGGACAGCTTGACTTTCCCAGCCAGTAATCATGTTCCAACAAGCAATCATTCCCAACTTCTTGTCTTGTGCCACCCCTGGAGTGCTCAGAGAATTAGATTTTCATTTTTCCGGCATGCCCCTTGCTGCATTGCTGTAATCCACCGAGTAGAACACGTCTACACACGACACAGCTAATTCGGTACACTTCCATGACTAGCATAAAAACAGCTAGTTTTATATATATATATATA
>BJFM01000242.1:4799-17116 GCA_016586285.1 Arothron firmamentum | reverse complement strand
CCCCCCCCCCCCCACCCCCGCCCCCGCCGCCGCCCCCGAGCCTTTTGTGAGTGGAATGAAGTTACAGGAAATTAGAGAGGAAAACGCAGGGGGGGAAAAGTTATGAAATCATTCTTAAAAAAGATGTACTAAATGTGGCCATTAAGCAATGAATCATGGATGTGAGAGAACATTGAGTAGAGACTGATAGCTGATCTTCTTTGAACAGTCTTATATGCTTCATCTTTCTGTGTAGAAGGTACAGTTTTACCTTTGTTTCTTTTTTCCTCACAGGTGACTACTGGAACGCTGCATCCTTCACCACCCCGTCATCCTATCTGCACTTTGCCACCTTCCAGGGCGAGACCAGTGCTGACATCTCTTTCTATTTCAAGACCAGCGCGCCCTACGGCGTCTTTCTGGAAAACCTGGGGAACACGGATTTCATTCGCTTGGAGCTGAAATGTAAGACACACCTCCCTCACATTGAGTCTTTATCCTGCCAAGTGTACTTTACAGGGTGACTGTTCTGATGTGTACAACAGACACGCACACACGCACACATTCACTCTCAGAACTTTTCTTACTAATGCAAACATGTGTTTGAGTGCTAAGTATGTCTCTAAATGAGATGCAAGAAAATGATGGTGAAGGAGGTATAAAACATTAGAATCAGATCAAGGGAAGGCCTTCTGTAGCACCCTGTCATACAACAGTTTTCACTGATTACGTTCTGCTGGCTTGATTGCTCAGCCGTCTCCACGGAGACACTTTAATGGTGAATATTTAATATCTGACTCCAGATTCATCAGCGAGCTTCGGGTTGGCTGACGGGACTCCCGTGCATGCCGCCGTCATTTTGAAAAGGCTGGCAGCATTTCCTTTTGCAAGCATGTTCACCCTTTTTCGCCTAGTAGCCGTTTTGTGTCGAGGCACCAGCCGGCTGAGAGAAAAGACTGGAGAGAGGATATTCGCGCTAATGTGCTTCCCGAAGCTAATACGCTGAGAAATGTAAGCCGGTTTCCGGCCTTAAAGTTCAGTGAGGGTTTCATTTTCTTATTCTTTCTTGGAACTAAAGTTGAAAAAGTCACTTACATACATCCACTGAGAGAAAAACTAACAATGTGCTGACGCTGTACTGAAGTGGGAGGTTTTGTCTTCCAGACTTGCCCACAAACGCAGATATGAAGATACAGTGTTGTCAGAGCTGCACAGCAGGCCACAGGAGATAGGGAGCGTGCACGAGCATGTGTGTTTATGTGCACGTGTGTCTCCAAAGGCTCTCAAAATGCCCCCACATCGATTTTCCTCTCTCCTCTCTTTTGCTATCATCCTGCATTTAGCACCGCGCCACACTCTCAGACACGCGGTCGCAAAAGCACACAGACACACTCTCACGCACGTAAACACACACATAATCTCTGCCCTCTTGCCGCTGCAAAAAACTGTATCTGCTGCAATCCTGTCAGGCCATGAAATGACTAGTATTAAACCAGAATGGTGGAGCTGTGCTGTTGCAGGAGCTTGGCACAGCTGCAGATACACATGGACAACTTTGTGGAGGGAGGGGGGGGGGGGGGGCACATTACTGTGACCTCAGCAGATTCAGGTGGAATCTATTCCCCTTTCAAATTTTAATACTTGGTATGGAGTTATCTGAGGTGCAGAGTTGAAGAAACCCTGGACGGATGCAATAACAGGATTGAGGACGAGGGTCTCTAGATACACAAATAAGTTGCATCTGCAGGGCTCCAAAGCTCCATGGAAGGAATTTGTATATTCTGAAGAGCTTTAAGTTCAGTAATAGTCTTGCCCAAAGGTTATTGAAATCCTCAGACTAATCTGATCTCTTAACTCTGGGGTTGAGGGATCAACTGTCCAACCGAATTTCATAGCTGACGGAGTCACAGTTGCAAGTTACTGTATGACTTTTTTAAATGATCAGTTTTTAAGTTGTGTACCGGTATAATTGTGTTTTCTTTCCACTTTCCTCCTGCTCAGTGAATTCCACCCTACTGATAGCCCTCATAGATGTCACCTCTTATCCACCCGCTGATGAGCTACAGCTGCTTTTGGGCTCTCTGGAGTATTTCCTCCGGTTCTTTTGTATGTAGTCTCCTGCGTGGCACCTTTTTTGTTTTCTGTGTGAGCATCAGTTGGCCTCTAGACTGTTTTAGATTTTACCTGCAAATTCAGTTTACCTCTCTGCTCACATCAAGCAATTTCCAGTCATCGAGTCAGGACAAGATTAACAGGCTCCTGCTTTCTTTCAGGTGGGAACATTTGTATCTAAAAGTGCTCACACAGTGCACTTATTTTAGTTTTATAAGGAGACCTTTCATCACTAGCCAAGAAGATGAAATTATTATGTATCTTTTTTCCCTGTCAACTGAAGGTTTGCTCACTTAAATTTGCTTCTCCGAAAACATCTAGACTGAATATCTAGACTGAAGAGGCAGCCATGACGAGAGTAAAAACACACAGCAGAAAGTCCAACAGATAGAACAGGAGTGAAATGGAAAGTCTAACAGGAGATTTAAAAGGGTTAATGTTGCGGCAGCTGTCTCACCTACACCTCTGACATCTATCTTGGCTATGCTAATAGAGGAGAACAGTTAAGTTTTGTAGGGCATCCATCTTCCTTTTGCAATGCAACTATCTGCCTACACACATGTATGATGTTTATCATTGCTACAGCGCCATTAGCATAGCTTTGATTCTGTCAAGTATACGGCTCTGCTTCTTACAAACATGAAGAATAACTAATGTCTTACCTGCATTGAAGACCATGCCGTGCATTCTCAGTGTCGTAAAGCCTGTAGGAGAGTTACTTCACTCCCTCTCACTGGTTTGCAGGCATCTATTTTTCGCTGCATACTGTTTATTGCATGTTTTTTTCATGGGTAGTCGGATGTATAAGCATGTTCTGATTTATCACGCCAGTTAATGCACACCAAGGCAGCACTTTGTCAGATGATTTCTGGTGTCTTTGCATCTCATTTTAGTGGAAATGATGTTCCCAAGGCATCAAGAAGAGAGTGATGGGGACAGAGTGAAGTGAAAAGACTTGAGGATGCACATGCGAACGCTGGAGAGCACGCAGTTAATGGAGAAGCAAGCATCAAGTGAATTAGGGAAAAAATAAACAAGAGGAAGGAGATGAGGAGAAAGGCAGTTAGAGAGAGGAAATGGGGATTTTAAAAAGGATTTGTGAAATCAAAAAAATGTGGAAACATTTGAGTGAGAAATGAGCATTAGTGCAAAGCAACAATGGAAAAAATAACGTACATTGATTTGGCAAAGGGACTAACAGGAAAGATAAATTCCCCTTTGTCCACTTCATAAAAAAAATATTTGTGTAAAATTATCCACCATCTTATATCGGAGCCTAAAAGATCCATCGTGAAGCGGTGACTTGGAGTCCTGAAGTGGTTATCTGTCATTTCTATGACTGTACTGCACCACCAGTAAGCGCCATATGTCAGCGTCCAGAATAGACGCCTTTTTTACTGCCGCCTCACATGGGCTGCGAAAGAGTGGAATTGGATTTTAATCTGACATTCACAAATGGTTTTCCTGTAACAAAACACAGCTCAATGTTTTATCACGCTTGCTTCCATCCCTTCATGCGTCAGCTTTTCATACAAAAAAAAAGTCTTGCTGTGGAGTGCACTTAATGAATGTCTCCTGTCTGCCCAGTATTAATGATTGAAAACCTCACAATGTGTTCATATATATTTATCCTGTCTGGATTTTATTTCTTTATTTACTTGAACATTGATTCTTTACCTGCAGGAAACACAGGTGTGCACACACACACAAACATTGCTGACCTTATGACCTGCGATGAGAGGTAACGCTGCCCCCTGTTGGCTCATTGAAATAAGGCCACTTTAAAATTTTAAATGAAGCTAGTCATGCAGTAAAACAGCCTTTACTTTATTTTTCCTTCCAAGTTCTCACCACAGGTCATTAAAACAGACATTTTACCAAATCCTATTCTCTCTATTGCTTTCCTCTTCTCCTCCAGAGTAGAAGGAAACTCGACTCTGTCTTGTAACGGCAGTAATTTCTAGCATCTATGGACTTGCCTCTGAGATTAGTCTCGTCCAAAGCTGCATGTAGTGGCACACTGCAAAGCTGAAATCTATACAAGCCAAATGAATGGCCTTCAAAACAAGTAACTCATTAGATAAGTCATTGAACACTTATTTACATCCAGAGCAGGACAGAGCAGAGAGTTCATAGTTTTCCAGAGATTAGACGTTCATGTTCAGTTGACTCTCGAGTCTTTCTTTCACCATCTCCCCGCAGCTCCCAAAGTTGTCTCCTTCTCGTTCGATGTGGGGAACGGGCCTGTGGAGCTGACAGTGCACTCGGTGACACCCCTCAACGACGACCAGTGGCATCAGGTGATGGCCGAGCGCAACGTGAAGGAGGCCGTCCTCCAGCTGGATCAGATGCATCGGGCGGTTCGACTGGCACCCGCACAGGGACACACGAGGCTCGAGCTGTTCAGTCAGCTCTATGTGGGTAAGAAACAGAAACAATTAACAACGGCTGTGTGTGTGAATGACACACAGACAGTTTAATAACGTTTATTATCAGCTGTGCTTAGCGGGGACATTCACAGGGACAAACACACTATAATTACTCCCTTTTATGTGTGAAAAGTTAATGTCTAAGCACACATCATTCGTCTAATTGTATCGGATTAAAAATTACCACTGTGCAGTCTTGGTTTACAGCCGCGCTGCCCTCAGATATTAAATCAAGAGGCTGCTGATTGTATAAGAAGGTACAGATATAAAGCAGCCTTTGCTGGAGATCAGTGGTTTCTCTTTTAGGCCAGATTAGCCTCAGCTACTGCTAATTAAATTCATTAATTCAGCATTTTAGGACGCGCACATGCACAGTGTGATCAGAGTTTTAATAAAGTTAAGATGCAGCCTCAGTGCTGAGGGTGTCCAGACCATCATTTGATTTGTTTAGATGGTGGAGGTCGTTTTTTCAATACTTGGACTTTCTCAGCTTTAAGAGGATATCAGTCTTCTGACTTTGCCTCTCTTACACACACACACACACACACACACACACACACACACACACACACACACACACACACACACACACATAAAATAACTTTATCAGACTGATCAAGTCCCATCTGTCAAACCAACTACATTTTCCTAAAGTTGTCTGCTTTGTTCCTCGTGGCTCCTTTTCCAGTTCGCCGGAAGTCCGGAGGCCAGAAGATCTGTCCAGTTCACTCCCAGTGCCTCACTTCCTGTCTCTTTTACCTTTTGTGCTGAGCTGTCAGTACTCCGGAGCTAAAATAGTTTTAGGGATTTGAGGATAAAAGTTGAGGAAAAGTGCTGAGCCGGATCAAAGTTCCTCACATCCCCCATAAAAGTCCTACCAGATTGTTCCACATTCCAATCAGGCCTCCTGATGTGATAGCTTTAGCCTCTCATATCTCTGTCCGTAATATAATTTCACCATCTGACAGTTTCACTGCGGAGACATTCTCTCCTCATCACGTCCCCGTTCGCCTCTCAGTGTGTTTGTACTTCCATTTACTGTAATGGAAACAGGAAAGCTCTCCTCACTGTGTGGCTGTGGGATGTGACAGGGCCCAGGTAGCTGTGCGACCGTGGCTGTACTTCCCTCCTCGCTTTTTTCCATCATTCAGGCAGAGCTGAAGGTGACAGAACAGAACAGATCTCTAATCCACTTTAATCCTCTTTTGACGATCACTTTTCAAATTCCACTAAGACACACAAGAAGTATTCCGGCCCCTGTGCGGAGGGAGTTGAGACCTGAACTCTGAAACAGATACTTTGGGGCAGATCAAGAGATCTGGAAGCGGCAGGGAGAACCCTGCAGACAGGATTCTGTCTCAACTGACCGTCTTTCTTCCTTTGCAGCATCTTCAAACACTTACTGTTTGGTTGATATTGAGCTGCGTTGAAAGGATGGAGCAAATATTGCAATCCCGAAGCTTAAGATGAAAATAAATAAAGGAATAAGTGCTTGTATTATTCACATAAACACACAGTGGGGAATACGAACAGCTTTCTCTTTTTCTCCTTGTTTTCCGTATCATCTGCGTCTCTCTTTCGTAATCAATATGCTCCTCATCAAGCATTTGATTGCTTTAGTGTTTACTGCACAGTGGCTCATTTGCTCTAATGGCCTTCTGAGTAAATGTTATACCATCAGCATGTTGTCATTTACTTCACACTGTTAACTTTTAGCTCCCAAACTCATTTCATTTGTGTATTCTGCCACATTCGTTCATGTTTCCCAGCATCTGTGGGGGGGTTTCCCCCCTTTGACATTCAGACAGATTTCTTTTTTGTTCAACTGTGGGTTTTTTTGTTCAGTTCTCTCTTTTTTCTGTCTTTTTTTCCTTCTTTTCCTCGCCCATCTTTCACGGATCGGCATCTCTACTTATCTGACACTTTTGCAGGGAAACCAGCCTCGCTAACCTGCCAAGACAGTAGGTAACATTTAATGAGTACAGCGAACGTGGTGATGATGCAGACAACATGACGCGTTGTCGTGCAGGAACAACAGGCTTTGTTGTCAGTTTCTTGCAGTGGTGGTTAAAGTTTACGACTAATGTGAAATGCAACTGTGAGCGCTCCTGCGCTGCTGCTTTTTTTTTGCTACGCATTAATACAAGGTTGTGAGCAATTACTACGGACTCAGGCTGAGAACATTTTCATGCTGGGATCCATCACAAGTGAACCCATTATGGGCATTTAAGAGAGACTGGTGGCAAGAAAACACATCAGTATAAATCAACAAATATAAAGCACTCGACTGCCAAAATGGGATTTATATGATAATATCTCCCTGCAGGAGGTTGGAAAGGCTTTTGAAATGACATTTAGACCGTATAAATCAAAAAATACTCAATAAAACCAATACAAATGTCATCCCTGCATCATATACAGAGCGGCTGAATAAACACGGTTCTGGAACCATCTTCAGCAGAAAAGATCTAGCAAAGGAAGAGAGGATTTGCAACATTTTGGACGTCCAGTCATGATAAGCTGAAGGGGAGGATTTGGATAAAATAATACAATTTTACAACATTTACAGCATATATATATATTTTTAATTCTTGGGGATCAGTATTAATCGGTTCATTCTACTAGCAAAGTTAGAGAATGAAAAAATATTAGACTTGGTTTTGTGGTTGAGGCTAAAATTAGGTTTAGGGTTTTTTTGGGAGATAATTAGGGTTAGAAGAAGGGGCTGCGAAAGTCCTCACAAAGATAGAAGTACAAGGATATATGTGTGCATGCGGAGGTGCACTGGTCTCTGCAAGCCTCTGAGCCTGCTGTCTGTTTAATCTGACACTGATTTAGACCTGAGTAAACAGGTGGCAGAAAACCTCCAGCCAATCAGTGGGACAAAATAGATTAATTAGCAGATCCACTAAAAGTCAAATCCAATGTGGGTACAGAAAGTGGAGAAAAGGCCCCAAAAACCATCCTCTTCCTTCGTGAGCAGCCTGTCTTCAGCGTCGACAGTGATAGCAACTTGCTCCGCAAGAATAAAACTGTTAAAGAACCAAATTGTGGATGTGATGCCTGTTAACAACATTGTGTTGAACGTCTCAGGAACCCAAAAGATGCACCTGATGGGTTTTTATAACTAACGTGCCCCTCGGCTCTTGTTAATGATAGAGTTCAAGAATGCATCCATACTGCTTAACTTTCCTCTGCGGGAGAGCTTTCACGCATACAGATCTATACCTGTGGGTGTGTGTTTATCAGTGTGTTTATCGCTGCAGTCATTTAGGTGCGCATTAATCTATTTAACGCCCCTGCTCTGTCCAAGTTAATGGGTAGTTAGACTGTAATGGTGCGGGGCCAGAATGACAGTGGAAGCAGTTTGGAGGAACGGCTGTCGACACCCCAAGGCTGAACATTAAAGCTTATTTTGGCACGTTGGGGTCAGGTAATGCGTGTGCTCGATGAAAATAGATGTGCGCGAGCAGCCATGCAGCCAACGGCGTGGGAGATGCTCATCATGATAGAAGGTTTGTTTTGCTGTTTTAATTAGGGAGGAAACGGAAAAGCTTGAAGGTTGGGGGAAATGATTTAAAATTGCCTTTTTTTTTACATGTGAACACGCCTCCTTTTCCACCTGGCTCAGGTGCCGCAGGCGGCCAGAGGGGCTTCCTGGGCTGCATCCGAGCTCTGCGGATGAACGGCGTCACCCTCGACCTGGAGGAGCGGGCCATGGTCACGCCCGGGGTCAAACCTGGCTGCCAAGGCCACTGCACCAGCTTCAGGATGTACTGCAGGAACGGAGGGAAGTGCGTGGAGAAGTACAACGGCTACCTGTGCGACTGCAGCACCACCGCCTACGACGGCCCGTTCTGCACCCGAGGTGAGAGGCTTTTTACGGGAGATCGTTCCAGCCTTGAGCAGGGGGATCGCGGGAATATAAAGTGCATCCTACTGTTTCTCATCATGAAAACTGCAATTGCTTGACAAATCCTTTCTCTCACCAGGTAATATTCAATACTGGGCTTTATTCTGCCTGTCTCCAGCGCTGCAGGGCATTTCTGCTCTTCCCTACCCATTTAGGACTTTTCTCCCTTCATTCTCTTGTCCACATCTTTGTGAAAAGGGCACTGTGATATCAACTTGTGTCTCTCGACTGCACAAAATCGAGTCTAATAGCCGCTTCATCGCCTGACACCCTGCCACCACTGTCGCCGCGTCCCGTTGATTGTCCTCGCCTCCTGTTCGGTTTAAAGCCGCGGGAGCCGAAAGTGTTTGCGATTATGATGAAAGCCATCAACCCACAGTGTTATTACACTTACCCACCAATTCCACCTGACATTTGAGGGCACTCGGTAAATAATAAAAAAAAGGTGCAAATGCTAAGAGCCGAAAGGAGAAACAGAAAATAAGATTCAAGTGGTTTCATTAATTGGAGACTAAACGCCTTGCCTTGTAGCACCGCTCTGCCATTCCTAGCGTTCTGCTAAGACATTGTGTTTGTTTCAACAGGATTCATTAGTTACAGCATTAAATTTCAACTTCCCGAAACAAGTTTTCATCAAATACTCCAGGGAAAGGAGCAACACTGCTGTCAGGCCTTCTGCGGGCACCCGCTGCTGATCCCCAACACTTGAATTAATTGTTTCCTAAACCCCAATAGCGCTTTTGTTCCCTTCACTCGTGGCGAGGGGTGATGCGAAGACAAGTGTGTGTGTGTGTTTGTGTGTGTGTGAGAGAGAGAGAGAGAGAGAGAGAGAGAGAGAGAGAGAGAGAGAGAGAGAGAGAGAGCCCACAGCAGACAAAGGGAGAGAGCACACCCTTGTGTTTGGGTCTGTGTATGATCCTTTTCTTCCTGCCATTTTCCGCTACGTGTCGGCTTCATCTGTTTTGATTTCCTTTTGTCCTCCCTGTCTTTTACCTCCGCGGGTTCCCATCTTTTCCATCTCTCACAATTTTCTCTTTTTTCACTATTTAAAACCTTTTCAGGCTTTGCTTTTGTTCCTCGATTATAGTATTGTTTCTACGCAGCTCCCGGGAAAAACTGAGGTTTTCAACCAACTCAGTAAATGTAAATAGATCTGGTTTTTGGGGCTCTCACAAAGCCCCTCTGCCTTTCCAGAATCCAGAACATCAACGTGATTTAATCCTCTGTTCCCTGGCCCATTATCAACATTTTCTGGAAATTTCGTTAAAATCTTTATAATTCTCTTCCTCCCTTCCTCCTATTCCCCTGCACTACAGTTTCCCATCCCATCATTGGCCCTCTCCCCTGTTCTTTTTTCTAAATTTCTCCCACTTTGTCTCTTTAATCCCCCCCCATTCACACAGCAAGTGAAAACTGCATGAAGGCAGTCATAATTGCTTGGTGTATTTCTGTTAAATCCATATTAGCATGCTGCTCAGCAGACCCCACTGTGTCATTATTATTATTATTATTATCATTATTCTAGTTCTCTCATTTTTCTGCTTTTCTGCCCGGGGGGGGGGCACACTGTGCTCATGTACCACACATGGACACACACAAACTCACACACAGATGAGCAACTGCATGTTTTCACAGCTCCATTTCCAAAACCTCCCCTTGTGCTGGCAGAAACACACACACACACACACACACACACACACATATTAAGTCTCTGCCCTGCAGCAGAGTTTTCTCATTCCCTCTCCTGCTCCCAGACGATTGTGTGAGCCGCTGCCGAGGCTGTGGGTTCGCTGCTTTTCCTCAGCAGGCTCAAGAAGAAGGAGACAGATTACAGATAGCCCCACTGCTAACAGTTAGCATGGTCAACCAGAAGAGCCGTACTGGGCTTCTTTATTTAAAAAAAAAAAAAAAATTCTGTTGTGTTTTTCAGAGGATTTTCTGTCCATCAATAAATTGAATGTCTTTACACTGAAGGGGATGCTAAGATGAATGTCAAAGCAAGAGTTAGTGTGCTAACATCATTTACTCTTTTATTCAAGTTCTCTTGGGACATCTAATGAACATTTTAACCTGCATGATTACATGTTGTTGTGACTGTCATTCTGGGAAAGGCAAACCTGTCAGGAAAAAAAAAATCCAATAATACACACATACACAGAAGGTCTGCTGATTCCATTTCACACACTTTATGTCTTTTAGCGCCTTTTCTAACAGCAATGAGAAAATTACGCATGTACTGCGAGTTTGGCTACAGTAGATTACAAAAATCAATAATCCTCCTCCTCCTCCTCCACAGAAGAGTTGGAGCGTACCATTACGGTTATTGTGCTGGTGTACGAGTCTTTGCTGGGATTCAGGTGTGGGAGCGCTGCACTTTAGTGGCATTATCAAGTCAGCTGTATTTATGTGTTATAGCTACATCACCCTGGCAGCCCTGTTCCATTGTCCCTGCGACTTCACAAACTCATCCGTGAGGCTTCATCGCATGTTTCGTGCATACACCCACATGTGTGCCTTTCGAATTATGATTTCTCCATTTCTCGGCACTCAGTTGCAGTATTTATTTCCTTTTTTCATTTCCGCTGTGATTATGTCCAGATATCGGAGGTTTCTTCGAGGCGGGAACGCTGGTCAAGTACAACTTCCTGCCTGAAGTGGCTGCGGGCGCCAGCAGGGACACAAAGACTCTGCACCATCAGCCGAAAGCGCACTGGGTGAACCTCACAAGGGAGGACGTGGCCTTCAGTTTCAGCACTTCCAGCGCGCCGGCTGTACTGATGTACATCAGCTCCAAGACAGAGGACTATATGGCTGTCCTTTTGAGGCAGAATGGTACGGCCCACGCACGCGCGCACGCACACACACACACACACACACACACACACACACACACACACACACACACACACACACACACACACTCTGTTTTGAAGTTTGACTGCAAAAGTGCTCAAAGGCTTTCTGTGCGGTCTGGGAACTTCTGTAATCTTTAGAAACCGTCCCCCGTCAATGGATTCCAACCGAGCAGCTGACAAAGTGTAGCGCTTTGATTTCGATGTGAACGAATGCATACACAGATTTTGCAGTGCCATCTAGTGTTTCAGCCGCTGATGTGCGCAGTCGTTCAGGTAAAAGCGCTCCCAGGCTGCCAGAGAGAGCTGCCGGAGGCTCTTGGCTGCAGACTCAGAGCCCTGAGACAGTAAATATCTATAATCCCCTGTCAAGCAGTGGGTCTTTTGAATCATTCAATGCCTCCTCCACTATTCCTCATCCCTGCTGGCTTTATCGCTTCAAAAGGAAAACTGTATTTTGGCCTCAGGTGCTCAGTTCATTCTGAACAATTTTGGAAGGTAGATAATGATTCGATTTAGCAAATATGGTTAAAATGTGAGTGCCTGTGCACCTAATTCTGATGTTTTGGTAAATTATGAAGAAAAATACAGTCCAGCTAACAAAGTGTTGCTCCTCAGGGTCGTTACAGGTGCGGTATAACCTGGGAGGGCTGAAGGCGCCATTTTCCATAGACGTGGACCAGCGTAACCTGGCCAACGGACAGCCACATGTCTTTAACATGTCCCGTGTTGACCGACACGTCACTATCCAGGTACACACAAACACACACATTATTGTATTTCTATCTTTGCGGGAACTTTCATAGACATAATAAATTAACCAGCTCTGCACCTAACCCTAACCAGTCTAACTAACCCCAAAACCCAATTCTGACCCTCAAAACCAAGTCTTAACCCTCAAACAGGCTCCAATTTGCAAAAATGTCCTCACATTGCCAGTAGAACGAGTACTTTGGTACTCAAAGCAAATACAAGAACACACACACACACACACACACACACACACACACACACACACACACACACACACAC
>BJFM01000241.1:47341-58104 GCA_016586285.1 Arothron firmamentum | reverse complement strand
GGGGGGGGGGATCTCTGCAGTTGCGCAGAGATGCTTTTATGTGTCAGCTTTGATGTTACATCATTATACAGGATGTGAAAAGCAAGAGTATGGGCAAACATGCAGATGTTCCATTTGATCATCAAAATTAGCCACACTGACAATTGATAGTAGAGTGAAAACTGCAAATTATTTCCAGAAAAATTCCAGTAGACCATAGAATAGCAAAACGACATCACTGGCATTATATAAACTCCTTAATCATAATTAAAATGTTTACGTTTATCCATCCAATTTTTTTTTAAAGAAAGGTTATGGTAAACTTTTAACGCTCAGAAGGATGCTCACTTTGGTCGCCGCTGCAGATTCTTTGGATTTGAATCCGCCTGTCTGCAGCGGTTTTTCCTGAAAGTTGCACCACCCACCTCTATTATCTCCAAACGTCTGTCTGCCAAAACACACGGCTGACAAAATGCCGCGACCCATTTACTGTCATCTCAGATATGATCGCATGTGGCTGATAGCTGGATAAAGCGCTGCTGGCTGACTCACGCTGCGACCTGCAGCCGCAGCATCCAAGCACAACAGAAGCCCGGTGAAGAGACGTGTCCTCGCTGAGCAGCGGGATCCAGTACTTTTATACGAGGAGCTTAAAAGCTCGGCGTGCACAGAGTAGTCTGTCATCAAGTTACACTCAGGAAAACATTGCTTGCAGTGAGTACAATGGCGGTTTCATCACTAGATTCTCACCCCGACGACCTGTGGTTGTGCATGTCAGTCGTAAAGTTAGTGCAGCGGGCTGGAGCCCCTGTGCAGCCAGTATGTAACACCATATATGAGGAACGGCTTTGCCTTCCATGTGCCGGCCATATTTCATCGTTTCAAGTGCAAGTCGTATACTTTATATCTCACTGCATGAATGCTGGCTGGGAGGAGAAGGGAAAAAAAGCTGCAGCAAAGACAGGAAGAGCGGGTAAAAGGAACTTCAATGGGACAGAATTCAAACACCGCAAGAGCAGTAGACGCCATCCTGCGTGATCAAATTACTTCGTAAATGCTGCTCTGTCAGCTTCATTTGAGAGCGCGATATCACAACAGTGCACAGTTATCTCTGGGCGGGTTCGGTGTGGTGAGTGAGTGGTTCAGACGTTGGCTTGGATGTGACTTTCAATCACGGTGGCGTGACCCGGTGCACTTCTCTGGGCTCGGCCCCAGCTCATAAATCAAGCCACTGTCGGCTGCAGAGTCCTAAACTCCCGGGAGTGAAATACGGGCCAACGTTTTAACCCTGTGCAGCCAGAGCAGCCCGATGTCTTCAGGTCCCCGATTAGACACGGCCCTCGGCAGGAACGCTGCTTAGCTCCGCCACTGTAACCCACCTCCTGTGAGGCGCTGCCTGCATGGTGTTTGGCAGAGTGAGAAAAGCTTGAAAAGGATTTTACATAAAGGCCTTCACAGCAAGTCTCCATTGTGACCTTTCTTTCTAAAGGATATCAACATAACAAAAGTTAAACTGAAAATGTGTATCGCGTTTTTTTTGTCATATGATTTGTTTTCTGGAAATGCTTGTTTTCTTTGCTTTTTTAAAAAAATAAATTGCAGGGGAAAAAACCCACAAATAATAATTCTATTAATTAAGGATCTAACGACATCAGCTGTATCTCAAATCACTGTGACATCCAGACACCTGAGTCTGGATGTCTCGGAGACAAACATAATGCAGACAGTATAATTTTGGTTTAAAATCATTCAGAGGTAACCCAGGAAATGTTGTGGAATGGCCAACTCAAAGCCCAGAACCTCAAAACATTAGAGAATTTGGGGCTGGCCCTGAAAATAAATTCTGCGCCGGCTGACAGAAGCTCAAAAGGTTTTGAAGAAAAGAATGTAATAAAATTGCAGATGCATGTGTGTAAATGAATGAAATTCTTTTAAAGAAATAATCACATATGTCAGTAGAATTAACTTTATGCATGACTTCGATCACTAGCCTGTGGTACTGGAGGTGTTACAGTGTAGCGCTTTCCTAATAAAGATTAAACAAATTAGGTTGATATGTTTTTTTGTACAAAATGGATTGGGTAGTTTTTGTGCATCTTTCTAAAAGAATTATTAACGGGGGTCAAGTCATCCCTTCAGCTTTGCAACTATCTCTTAAGTTTATGTCTAGCACCGCCAGCATGTCAAGGATTTCAGTTATCATTTCCAGATGCTTTGGCACAAATCATCGTCCAGACATTGATGTTTCCAAGAAGAAAGAATTTAAACTAACTGCTAAGATCCTCTAGCCCTTTCGTCCTCTGCCCACGTCAGCCGTGTGTACAGTGTTCCTCCAGTTTCCATATTTGTGTCCACGGTCACAGTCTATAAAAGTATCTGCGTCGCTCTTTTGTGCTGTTGGCCTCCCTGATGGGACATTAATGCTCCGCTTGGCCTTCTTGCTGGCCTTAAGCTTCACAGTTCAGTCAGATTCAGCCTGTAATTCATCTTATATGAGAGCAGGTGGAGAATGGAAGCTGTCATCGTGACTTTATTGATGGTTGCACTTCGGCTGAAAGGAAGTGAGCGCTTGTCTCAGACTGAGAACAAGGAGTGTTCCCTCTCTACCATGATGTATTTTATGAACTCAACTAAGATACCAGCTATTGATAATATCTTTGATGTAGTGACACAAAGGTAAGTCACAAATAAAAAATGCCACAGTGGAAGCATGAAACAGGTATCCTGTGGAAGCACCACGGGACTATAAATAAATCCAGAAAAAGGAGAGGCCGGCGTGTTTCCTTTTCTCAGTCTCATACAGTAGATTACAGTAAAAACCCGGACACATGTTTAGGATCAGCTGAAGAAGCAGAAAATTACCTCTTATAGAGCGTTCCTGGGTGGACCGTTTGTGTATTTGTCTCTGCAGGTTTGTGGATTCAGTCATGGGTTTCATGCTGTTAAGCGGCCTTCTGTTCTTTCTACTTCAGGCACACAAGTCGGGCCCTCTAGAGCGGGTCTCTTGACCCTGCATGCATGTGTGTTTGTGTGTATTTTTTCATAGAGGCCATGTTGTTTGACATGTTTCAACTGTGTGTGGATTTATGGGTGTGTGTTTATACGTGTGTGTGTGTGTGTGTGTGTGTGTGTGTGTGTGTGTGTGTGTGTGTGTGTGTGTGTGTGTGTGTGTGTGTGTGTGTGTCGCAGAGCAGTGTTTTAGTGCTGCCTGCTCCGTGAAAAGCCTGGAACTGCTGACAGCTCTTCTGCTCCCTGTCAAGCACGAGAACAACTCTCTGTGTGAGCAAAGAGTAACTGTAGGAGCGACGCCTCAAGAGCCGAGAGGAGTCTGGAGTGTGTGTGTGTGTGTGTGTGTAATCTGCGTATTTGCCTTGGCTTCTATCTGTGTCTCTGTGTTTATCTGTCTCCGCAGCTAAAATGGCATTATGGATATAGAGCTGGGACACTCCCACTCTTCCGCTTTTGCCCTCTTCAGACACATAAAATGTCCTTTTTTTACATGAAAAAATGTCTGTGTTGTATCAATACAGTCATCCATCAGGGATAATCACCTCCTCCTCCAGCATCTCCTTCCTATCGCCACTTTAGTGTCCTCTTTCTTTGAAGCTCCCTTTTCAGGCTGATTCGTCTTCTCTGCCCTTTCATGTCTCACTTCTAGACAAATGCAAATCCACAAATGAATCCAAGTCTGCTGGCTTGGAGAGGACTTCAGTGGAATGTAACAGAGGAGCGAGCACTGATTGTGAGAATAAACAGAGCCCAAAAGCAAAAGATGTTGAGAAGAGAAGAAATGATGGAGGGGATGCATGAAATGCCATATTATATTACCAAAACAACACGATATCCACAGTGGAATAAAAGACGTTATTCAGACCCAGAGTTTTACACTGGAGCTGACCTCACTACCAGAGTCCGGTATCATTAATCACAGACTGAGGAGCTTTTGAAGGCATCATATGGTGCTCTTTGACAGGGCAAGTGAGTCAAGATGGTTGCCCTCTTGACATGTTTTTATCCCAGGTTGTCAGAAACTGCCACTTTATCATGTGTTTATGGGATAAGTTCTTCTGGGAAACTTCCCAAACGTTCATGTGAACATTATGGAAGAACTACCGTAGTTTGAATAAAGATACTGCTCTAAAGACTAATAAATGCAAAGAAGAAAAGAAAAAGCAGCCAAAGTGAGGCCAGAGCCTCAGTGGCAGGCTGCTGTGAAGGATTCAACCTGTGTTTCGCAGCAGTCGGGCCAAACCGCGATCAAAGCACTCCAAAAATGAAAGTAAGTGAAAGGTCAAGCAGGAAGCTGACCCATCCATGTTCACATCAACAACCACTGAGGGTTTATCTCCTTCATTTCCATCCTGCTCCCCTCCACCACCTCATCCACAGACATCTGGCCACTGTCCAGGAGCCATACTTTAACATTGTCTTCACCTCCACCACTAGTGTGTTTCCTTTTATCTGGAGGCTCCAGATCAATGGATGGCTTTCCTCTCTGATCCTCTGCAGAGGTCTGAGTGCCAAAAACTTTGGTGCTTCAATAAATCATTTGTCTGCCGTTCATGTTTCTGTTATTACTCTCTCCCTATAGATCATAATAAATAACCGCTCACCTGCATAGCTTTTCATCATTACACTGGTTTCGACGACAGGTGCACTCAAAATCTGGGCAAAGTAAAAGGCAGATGTACTGAATTAGAGACAGTTAATGCTTATAAAACCCACATAATTTTTTTTTAAACATTGATGAAAAACCCCCAAAACAAAACAAACATCACGGCAGCATGTGTCTGTAAGTTCACCCTAATTTTTCCTTTTTTTAGCTGTTTGGACACCTTTTCTCACAGATTTGGGTGTACAAAAATGGAGACAGCCCACAACTAAAACAGCTAAAAAAAAAAAACGAAAAAAAAAACGCAGTCACATTCAACACAGACCACAGCAGCCAGGGTACAATACCACCTCAGACAGAATATGCGCTAGACTTACGCCAAATAAACAGTGGATAAATGCAGGATAAACACCGTTTGAGCCTCGCTGCTACCAAACTGAACTTTCTTCATACAGGCAGACAAAGACTCCACTGACTCAGACGGGGCAAATGTCACGCAAGCCAGGCGAAAACACCAGGGGCAGACAGCCAGTGACGTCATACTTTCAGTCATCATGAAGCGAAATATCCTTGCAGCGGGGCCATCTTTGATGTCATTTATTTCAATGCATATGACATAAAAGCACCTTGGACATTGAGGTAATCCTCAACGGACCTCATTAGAGTGAATGACCTTCCCCAAAAGAAGGACAAATCTGAATCCAGATATCTGACGACTTTAAGGTGAGCACATCGGAGCCTTCAAAATGGAATTCAAGTATTCCTGCACAACAGCGCAGACCAGGGTCTTGGCTTTCATGGAAACATAGCATATGCTGTTTATATTGTCTTCCATCATCAATACAGGGGCCTTATTTGGCACACTGAGCCCCGTGGAACCCCTGCTAGGATAAACTGGAAATAGCACAGTAACAATAAACACCCAAAGTATTAAACAGGCTAAAATCAGGTGCATGTATTGCGCGTCCTGTATTTCCATAATGTCATGAAATGAATACATCTATTGTCTGGTGCAGAGATTTGCAGCAGAGTCACTGTGGCTACTGAAATGGCAAGAAAGAAGATGTCATTATTTTTTACCTTTCGTAAAGTAAAAAGACAGATCTGCTGAACAGCAGGAGAAGCCTTTTCCCATCCTCTTTTACTCACCCTCCCTGCCTTTGGTCTGAGGGTTAAAAGGAGAAGACAGCATGAGGTTTCTGGGTATGAATAATACTATTACTCACACCTCTGATAATCAGTAGGAGAGAACTCACTGAATTGCTCAGCGACATCTCCTGCCAAGGATTTGATACAAAGACATAATTAGCTTTACAAAACAAATATCAAATTGGTCAAACAACATTTGTGTCTTGTAAATATAGTGCACTGAAGTTAAATCTCAGGACATGAGTCATTACAACAATGTCTGAACTGACTGCGACTTCATTTTGAGATGAAACACTGACTGCAGACGTCAGAACTGTTAGGTCGGGGATTTCTTTGGAGATAATGGAAACTTTTGCACGAAGCACTCCCTCATGTTTTAGCAGTTTTTGTTTTTGTTTTGTTTGTTTTTTTTTTTTGGAAGAAAATGGCCCGATTTATTTACCTTTGTACAACCAGCAGAGGACTAAAAATTTAGGAATTTACAAAAATAAATACTGGTTTAAATTGTTATCCTGGGAGTAGATTTGACTCTGCTGCTCAGATTATTCTGTTCCTCTTTGTGCTTAAAGCTGGATGTAATCTGCATGGGATCACACACTTCTGCCGTCGTGTTGATGCTTGCACACTGGTGCATTCATGGTGCTGCCCGAGTCTAATCTGCCCAAATCAATGGTAGAATGTGTAATGCTTCACTGAAGACTCCTACGAATGTTCCTTTTCAATTTATTATCAGCTTGATCTCTCCAATTGGCCCACAAGCCCTGAAATTTACCCAGGAATGTGTAATAGGAAATACGGAGCAACTGGGCTGACCAATCACAGCTGGTGCGGCCTGCGTAATGTCGATGCATGGTTGGTTTTGCAGGGAAGTGAATGTGCCTTTGAAGCAGTTAGAACAAAGCAGTTTCAACACAGGAGTCACCAGCATTTCCATACCACTGTGCTAAATCTTTTAAATGTGTATTTATCCTCAGTTCAAAATGAGCTGGTAATATGACAATATTAATTAAGCTTCACTCTCTAAGTGAAATTAAGGCTGTCATTATGGAAACAAACCTGTACTTCAAGGACAAATACTATGGATCACATTTTGTTTATGACATATCTCCCTTAATTTACCTTGGAGCTATGGCTGAAATGAGTTTTAAAGAAAAATTTCAAGATATTGTTTCCAGAAAAACAACCCTGACCATAACCCCTGTCATGTTATCTCTTCCTCCAATCTTTCTTCTCATGCCTTTTCTCATTCTGAAAAATGAAAATAGACAGATAGCCATCCGCCACATGTGTCGACATGCCACAGGGGACGTTGATGCAGTCGCAGGGAGAAGAATTGAATACTTTTGCCACAAATGTGCAGTTAAAGTCTTAAAGGTGCCAGATTTTGGCAGGTTTCCCTCCACGTCCACTTATCTCCATCTGCGTCGTGCGAGTTGACTTAACCAAGCTCATTTGAAACCACCTCCTTGCATTCTTTGACATATGCCACCCATTAACAGCACCTTCCTCCTTCCTCCACCGCCTCCCATCCTGTCACTTTACTCGTCTTTTCCTAATTCGTCCGGAAAGTGAAACCACAATAACATTTCACCAGAGACACAGTCAATATTGTTCCTGACATCTTCAAAGCAGAACAGAGGATATTGGAGCCTGAGCGAGCGGCTGGTGGAGATACTGCGTGTCTGTGTGTACGCAGACCAGTTGAGAAACAACAGACGTGGACGGAGGGAGTGTTCGCTGCAGCCTGTGCAGCCGGTCTGGCAGTCGGCGTCTGAAGTATGGCTGCCTAAAGCTATGAGCCATTCCTTCATATCCATCATTCTTGTGTTTTCTTTGAAGCCCTGCTGTTCCTCCCCGGGGTCAACAATCTCTCCATCCCTTGGCTCGCTCCAGCGACCACCAGCCTGATTCTTCCTCCTGCCACAAGGGGTCCCCGTGTGCGTAATAAACAAAATATTTAGCACAAACCTCCAGGCCTTAGTTACCGCTCCTCCCTCATTTTTTTCTCTCCACATTTTCCTCTTAAATGCGGTGTAGCAGCGGTAATAGGAGTGGAATCCCGTCATTACGGGCTGATAAACGAGTAATGATGAATTAATACTAGGGTTTTGTGGCGAGACTCCTGCACAACATCAGCCCGACAGGCAGCCGCAGAGCCGCAAGGACATGTAGACACAGGATCCTCAGAGCTGCCGGGGCCACAAACATTAACGACGAGACTTCGCACCCCCCCACCACCACCCTTTTCTGTTTTCCTTTTTCTCTAGCTGTCCACAGGGAGTACAAGCTGCATATAATAGGCAAGAAAAAATACACACAGTATGGAAGTGGAAGATATGCTGTGTTTATACTTCATCTACCAGTCTCTCGAATACCTCCCCAGATGTGTGTTCTGTCTAAGTGAATGTTTGGGAGCAGAACATTAACTTAAAAGTCTTCTTTCGTCCCCGGCTATATGGGCTCTATGCTCTAAAGGCTGGCCTGGGTCCAGGAATGTCCTGTTGCTGGCTGCTCACAAGCTCTCTTCTAAGCAGCCAAGAATGTGAGAAACTCCATCAAAGAGACACTCTCTGTAAGGTGTGGCTGAAGAAGGAGCAGAGTTCACAGGTGGACATATTAGATTGAGATCACTGAATTCCCACACCTGTCCAGAGAAAATGAGCACATCATAGTAATACCATGTAGCTAGATTGTTCTGTTTTTCTGTATGCTGGGCTCCCTTTGTGAATCTAGTGCTCTTTTCAGACATGCCAACATGTGTTGTTGCAAACTTGTGATCTGAGGTTAATTCCAGGTCTAAATCACCCTCCCCAAAACCACCTCAGTCTAAGCGCACATAGACCACCACACATCTGTATAAAATGAAGAAATATTGACTTTCCGAGCTTTCATATTCAAGAAGCTTGATGAACGTGCCCAATAAAAGAAGTCAAAGGTTAAAGGGCAGAAGAGTCACAGTTTTACAATGTGAGACTATGTTAGAAGAGGAGCTGATCAAAGACGTCCAGCAGAAAGTCCCAATCTGCCTCTTCTGAATGGAAAACACAATAAGCAG
This sequence comes from Arothron firmamentum, assembly GCA_016586285.1. Classification (NCBI taxonomy): domain Eukaryota; kingdom Metazoa; phylum Chordata; class Actinopteri; order Tetraodontiformes; family Tetraodontidae; genus Arothron; species Arothron firmamentum. The sequence continues at coordinate 49,309 of BJFM01000241.1, read as the reverse complement.
AGCCAGTCAGTCCATAACAAAGCTGCCAGCTAACACAAGTGAGCACACGGGGTGGTGAGAAAAGGAATGGAGAGGAGGGGACAACATGGTCAAGTACAAAGACTTGCTTGTCTGAGGTCTGTCTTTTGCTACCCTGCAGGGAGGGGCCCGGTGCCGTTTGTTTGAGGGGTCTCAGTGATAAATTTCCCACTACTTGACTCTGTCACACTGTCTGCCACTTGGACAATAACTGAGGTCAGAGCGGCGTAGTGAAGCATTGGCGTGATGGCCTGTGCAGAAAGGGGCCGCTTTCTCTCAACACGAACATTTGACTCTCGTGCTCCCGCCTTTCCTGTCATCTACAGAAAGTCTGAAAATAAATAAAACACTCTGGCAGTTATCTTTACTCTGACCCATTTATTTCTGACCATCAATTACGGATATAAACGCGGCGGCTCTTTGCTACAGCAGAACCCAAACCCGCACGTGTTTGTCAAACAGAGGGACAGAGACGAATGTGGTCCTTCTGAAGAGGAAGCACGTGACAGCATATGAAACATTATCCATTTACATCTCCGGAATGATGTGTTGAAACCCAAGCCAAACAAAACTCTATATACCTACTGGGTCTAAGGTTTTTATTTTTTTCCTAGTTCTGCCCTTCTCTTCCTGGTTCCAAATGTTTGGTGCAAGATTTCTGCATCATTAGACAAACAAGTAACTGCAATACAATAGTGCAAAAAAAATAAAAAAAATACAAATTTTGTGGTGCAATAACACATAACATTTTCACATATTAAAGCTGGTGGACTTAAAGAAATAGCAATACATATATTGTAATATCTATAGGTTACTGATGTCTAAACTCACTTTATATGACCCATAAATTCCTTAAATGAATCTTTAAAAGTTTTGCGTATGGGACTTCTGCACTAGAGTGCGTGTGCGTGCGTGTGTTGGAGTGGAGTAGGGGGGGCTGCACAAATTGTCCCACCTCCCTCTCTCGGAGTCAAGACGCTCCAAACTTTGGGAGCGCACCGAGGAAACAGTTTTCAGCCGCTACGCCGAGTTACTGGAGAAAAGTTTCAAGACAGAAGCCAGGCAGCCGCTGACAGTTTCGGGAATGGCGACCGGGCGAAATGATCCTCCAGCCGACAGGCACGTGTGAGAAGAGAAGTCATCGTTAACGCTTTTTCCTTTTCCCTCCTCCTCCCCGTAAGTGCTGAGCAGAGTCGTAAAAGTCTCTGAAAGGTGGGTGACAGAAGCGTCCTGTCACCTCGACACGATGCTCAGTGTGCCGGGATTCAGATGGGTCTTCCTGAACGCTCTCCTGCACACGGTGGCACCCTGGGGCGCACAGCGACCCGACAGACCCAGGCAGTGCGACGCGCCGAAGTCGGTAAGTCAACTCGGGCACGTTCTCTGGTATGAGGGGCTAAACGCGCCCATGCAAAAGCTTTGTTTCTCCTGTTAGCAAATCACAGTAAAAACAACATTTATAGACCGGTTCCTATATGCAATCGTTACGCTGATAATAATAATAATAATAATAATAATAATAATAATAATAATAATAATAATAATAATAATAATAATAATAATAATAATAATAATAATAATAATGCATCATCTTCTAACGTGTAATAATTAAGTTTTTTTTTTCCGGCTCGTGAAGTGACCTCCAGGGGTAGATTGGGGCCTCACAAATAAATGAAAGCACTTGCCAAGAGAAATTAACGCCAACTTTACGACTGTTTATGTGACAAACGCATATAATGGGGAACACCCACGGGTGACCTGCATTTCCTCGACCTTTGAGAGGTGATCGTGTTTCAGTCCATTAAAACACTTTTCGGGCACTTTGGCAAAATTATGGATGTGACTTGAAGTCACTGTGCGTGGTACGATTGTCCGTGAAGGCATCATCAATTAAGGGGTTAATTAAATGTAACGTTTATTCTGCTTTTTTTTTTTTTTTTTTTTTTTTTT
>BJFM01000241.1:31798-47333 GCA_016586285.1 Arothron firmamentum | reverse complement strand
TCCAAGGTTTAGCAGTAGACACGTTTATCAATAGTCAGTGACACTTGGCTGTGGCTGTGGAGAAGGAATTAGGAGCTCGTTTGAGAGGTGAGAGAGTTTTGTGCAATTCGTGCCTTTATGTCAAAGATGCGGATAATGGTTTGTTGTCAGCGATCGCCGAAGCCGTGGTGCCCCTTCGCCCCGTGTGATTTGCTATGCGTCAGTACAGTGGTCTCTGTTTTCTGTTAAAGAGTAATTACCCCCATAAAACAGAACCCTGCATGCGCGCCGAGGCTCTCCAGAAAAGTTCACGGAACTTCAGCGGAGGGAATTTGGCCTCTCCCGGGACACGATCGCACTTTCCATGTCTAAAAGCCTTCAATTATGGGATTGGCCGCGTGAAATTTCTACCTTCGGATAAAATTCAAAACGCACCAATCCCATCTAAACCTCCTCTCTCCAGTGCTCGCCACAGAAGCGAGTTACAAGCCTTTCAACAAGAGATGGAAGGTAGTGTTTATTTTGTCAGGGATTGTGGCAAATTGTGACAACAGGACACCCAGACGGATGATTCTACCAGCTTTTTGGCAGTTGAATGAAAAGTTTTACATTACTAAGAGCACAATTATCAATGCAACCTGGCAACGTAGATGAAGGAAAACCTGATTATTGTAGTGGGAGCCTTACATATTTTCTTAGAATAACTTTATTTTACAGAAATGGGTTTCATCTCTTGAATGCCTGATTATGGTATGTCTCAGCAGTCAGAAATTTGATATTGTTTATGGAAGCCAATTCATTTTTTTTTAGGGTTGTGTAATGCCAACATTAAAGCCACATGCACAGCCACAGCACATTTGCAGAACACTTAACAAGAACCATATTTTATAGTCAGACTTATGCTAATTCAGAGTGCCTGTCAATATTTAATTTTTATTGTGACATTGTTTGGTGTCAGAATAACCACATTTCTACGAGCGCTGTAAAAATGTCCCAAACAAAAGCATCATAGCGAGGTCAGTACTAAGACTGGTGAGCTGCTTTCACTTTTGGGGTCTTATGAGCTCCGGCGCGGTGCATCTGCCCCACAGCCTTCAAAGTGCTTACCGTGCCGGACAGCCTTCGAGACCTGAGGTATGCACCTCAACAATACACGAGGGTCTGTTTACAGTGCAGAAGGCCCCGCCGTAAACCCACAGGAAGCCCTCTCGGCCCAGCCCTGAGCACACTTGACTTCATTCTTCTCTTGTCATCCTGTAGAAATAGAATTTGAGAGGTAAATTGTTGACCCGAGCTGATAAGCCAGTAAATCACAACAAGTATCAGCTTTAGAGATTGGATGTCCAACATCATTGTTTGCATACTTTTGTTCTCTTAGACCCCGGAAAACTTGACCTGACTTTGTTGTCTTCCTTTCTCTTCTGCCTCCTTGACAGCAAAGCGAGATGAACTCTTTCCTGTGGCGAGTAAAACGCGCAGCTCTTCAGTCGTCCTCACCGTCGTACCTGTTTGGCACCATTCACGTGCCCTACACCCGAGTGTGGGACTTCATCCCTGACAGGTCCAAGCAGGCTTTTCACAGCAGCCACAATGTTTTCTTTGAGCTGGACCTGACTGACCCGCTGACCATCTCCAAACTGACCAGCTGCCAGCTGCTGCCTCACGGGGAAAACCTGCAGACGCTGCTACCTCGGGACCTCTACCGCCGCTTGAAACGCCATCTGGACTACGTCAAACACATGATGCCTTACTGGATGACTGCCGACCAGCGCGGACGTGGCTTGTATGCCGACTACCTGTTTAACGCCATTGCGGGAAACTGGGAAAGGAAAAGGCCTGTGTGGGTGATGTTGATGGTGAACTCGCTGACAGAGTGGGACGTCAGGTCCAGGGGGACCCCTGTGCTTGACTTGTTCTTGGCTCAAGAGGCAGAGAGGATGAGGAAGACCACAGGAGCAGTGGAACGAGTGGAGGAGCAGTGTCACCCCCTGAACGGCCTCAACTTCTCCCAGGTAAGGAGACTAAGAACACTCTTGTTCTCACTGTTGGTTGTGTGTACACAGCTGGATTTGCCTGAAGACCTGCAACAACAGAGAGGGCACAGAGATGGATAAAATTATCTCTTGTGTATTGTTTGGCTTGCGGAAAAAGGAAGAAATTCAAACTTCACTGTTATAAAAAGTGTCTGTCCACTGATTGTGATTGTTGCACTCTCAGATGAACAGTCAGGGGAATGTGGGAAAAGGCAACAGAAGGGGAGGAAAAGTGAATAAAACCTTTTATGCTGGAGACAGCTTTATGGTTATGGATGTGCCTTTGCCTCAGTGTGAGTGCAAACACTCATCAGCTGAATGTGCAAAGATGGTGCGAGTGCGAGCGTTCTATGTGCAGCACAGCCTGGAGAAGGTGAGAAAAGCAGGGGCCTCTCTGTTTCATTAATGCAGACTATCTGTCTGGCTCTGCAGCATTGCAGGGCTTGTGCAGTAACTGGATACTACAACACCAACAGAATATCGTCATGGCTTGATCTGCAAAGAATCACATGCATGTAAAAAATAAAGGAACTTGTCTATAACAGACAGCAGGAGGCATGACCATGGCTCTCAGGCACCTGAAACACATTCTGATTCATGACGTTTCAATAACAACGGTCAATTTTGTTATTGAGTCTTCATTTAAGTGTTGTCCATGCGTGCTCCCAAACATGCAAAAAAGCTCTGTGTGTGCAGTGGGCTGCAACAGAATCCGTGAGGGCCTATACCTTCGTGTGACAGGTTGGAGGGCTAATTTGAGCGTCAGTGGGCTCACAGCCTCTCTTCTTTCATCAGCACCTCCTAACTATGCTGTCAAAGTCTCCATCTATGCCCTGAACATGCCTGGGAATTTTACGGCCTCTAGAAATAAGCTCAGCATGCCTCCCTCCGTCCTCTAGACGTGCTGTGTAAGCCTTGAGCATTTCAGGCTTTCTTTTTCATTTTCATGGCCGCAAAACTCTGTTTATTTAGGCACCGCAGCCCTGCTGTGAACAAGCTTGCTATGGTTTTTAGTCATTTAAATCGGGACTTTTTATTCATGTGTTTATTTGCATTAGTTAAAGAAAGAAAAGCGACTATTTTATCAAGATTTTACCTGTTTTATCTCAGAATTAGACTTTTTTTTATTGTAACAATTAGGTAAAAGCATGCAGAATCTTGCCTGTTCCCTCACTATGAATATCTCTTTAGCTTTACAAGACAGGTGTTCTCAGAGTTTCAGGAAATGTGTTCAACATTATACTGAGGATGTCTTGAATCTCAGCCCACCAGAACATAATAACCGCTGGATGCCTGTACATCCAATCAGCATGTTTCTACACATGCACGAGAACAATTCAGATTTGAACTGGAACTGACATGGAAACCATTATTCTCAATTATGATAATTTGCCATTTAATCTGGACACTATGGTTGATTGATTTTCTATAAGTATGACTTACAGGAATGAGGTCAGAAGAACAGTTCTAAAGAGAAAATAAGTGGGTGGGATGCAGAAGAAAGACACATGGAAACAGGGACAGGAACAGAGGCTGAATGGGGTACGTGAAAGCAGCAGAGGGCTGAAAACAGTGGGACTGGCGTGATGATCATCCCCCATTAAAGATAATCTGAAACATGAACGATCTTTACAAGCAGTCCTGAGTCGGGAAAGGTTTCAAACACTGACACTCACGTAACCGTTGTTCCCAATGAAATAGTTGCACACAATATTCCTTAAGAGACTCTTGGCTGCTGGTGATCTGTCATTGTAATACTGTTAGTCTCAAAGGCAATTGGTCCCAGCACAAATAGTGCAGTCATACTCACGCAAGTGATAAATGTTTAAGGTCCAGTGACGATAGATCATGTTCTTTGGGGTAGAAGGTGGCGATGTTGGGAGTGATGTTGGGAGATATTAAGTGTGACAAGAGTTCTTCTTACGGTCTAAGAAGCGATCTATTTTTTCTATGCTCTGTTTAGATCACAGCGAGGTGCAGATGGCTTTATGCGAGGCAGTTTGTAGGTTGTGGAAACAAAGGCAGATAACGGTGCATGGTTTTTCTCCAATTCTTTAGAGGCCTATGTAGGTTGACAGCTGGGCGGGCAGGAAAGCTCCAAAATCTGTGTGAATTCCATCTTTGAGCTCCGAGATGGACTGGCTTTGTGAGTTATTGGAGAAAGCTTTACCTTAAAGGGCATGAGTTGCACAATCTTAGTTCTGTGATTCCTTTATATCCTGTCATCGGTCTCGCAGTATCACAGTGTCATATGTTAAGAGGACAGTAACAAATCACAATGTTCTATTTTCGTCTTGATACTTCATGTCAGGGAAAAGAAAACTTTCTTTCTTGAGGGCAGCTACAGCCGGCGGGCCTCTCACACTCCCACCAAATAAACACCCGTATTTATTTTCTCTGGGTCACATTGTGACTGAAGCCACTGGTCCATGTCAGAAAGAAATTTCAACATATTGGTGGCGCCTGTCTCCCGGACAGAGGTCAGGGGTCAAAACGGGAGGTGGCAGCGGAGCCGTGGAGCAGCAGAGCAGCAAGGAGACTGGCAGTCTGGTAGGGTCAGTCTGGGCACTGCTGAGAAGACAAGCGTCCAGCTTGATAGAGTGCCTGTCCAGGCTTCTGAACAGGCTGGGATTTCATCAAGTCGGCTTATTTTCTTTTGACTTAAGTGAGTGTAGGAGGGGTACCGTATGGTCAGTGCTAGGCCGAGGCTTTCTTTTTGCTGACGCAGTGTTACACACCATGACAGCTCAACACTTGCTCCCATTTTTACAAACACAAAGCTGAAATCTTCGCCATAATGGCGCTGCCATTTTATGGATTTGTGATGGGAAATGGAGTCATGGTATCATTTTCCAGGTTCGAATGACTTCTTACCCAATCGCAAGCAAAGATTTGCTGTCAATCATGGAATCTTTTGCTTTCAGTTTGGCCTGAGTGCTGTTTAAAATAATGGAGCATAGGAAGGGTGTTTTTTTTCTCCTGCAAAAGGCCACAAGAGGGCAAACAGGATGCTTTGGCCTCATTTTTGCGGGGCTGTCATGTTGTCTGTTTTTATATACTGTCTATAGTCACGACCGCTAAATTAAAACACGGTGTTTTGTTTGGACCAGATGCATTCCCCTTAGCTGTATTTAGACCAACGCAGTCTGTGTATCCCATTACCCTCCATTACTTTATGAGATATTTCATTTGATTTGTGTTTGCGCTCACTTTTCCTATTGAGCCTTGTAAAGCATATAGCCCCAGGATCCAGACGACCGGTTTAAAAATGATTTTAAAACAGGAAAGGTAAAATATACCACATGTCCAGGGAAAAATGTATCTCGTCATGCAGATCCAGACGTTCCTTGCTGCGCGCTGCTGTTACTCGGTAACCCTAAGTGGAGACTGATATATTGAGAGGGCAGCTCTTCGCTCAGTTAATTTACTGAAATCAAAATAAAGACTCTCCTGTGTTGTTTTCTTTGGACCATTTTCAACTAAACGGCACATCTTTGAAGGTAAGAAGAAACATCCAACCGTATCCACATTTAAATATTTACATTCCGTGACAGGTGTGTAAGTTTGTGTTTGAAATGATGTGTGGACCACAGAGGCTGACAGATGGGGGGGCGCTGTCCCTGCCCTCTGCTCTTCTCCTCTTCTGACATCCGCATTCATTTCAGATCTCTGTTGCCTTCTTCTCACTCCTTATCTCCCTGCCTGACGTGTCCCCAGGCTCTGGTTGTCCCGTCGCCAACCCATTGTCCATTTGCGCACCCAAAGTGGAAAAAGAGGGGGAGGAGGAGGGTGGGAGGTGATTACCTTCAAAGTGTGCTGGCGACATGCAGCCCCTCTTTAAGTGTGACATCTGAGGGTGTTTTACATCTAAGCTGTAATTACCTGCACAAATATGTGGAAAACTGTGAGGCAGCCCATATCAGGCTGATCATCTGGTCCTGTAGGCAAGCAGGCGGCCGTCCGACTGTTGCACTAATGACTTAATAGGTACCTTAATGACCAAATAGCCTGCTGCCATCCAGAAGCACTTAGACAATTACATGCTGGCCAGAACACTGCAGGCTGACAGTGAGATGAAGAGAGGGAGAAAAAAAGTAGCTGGATACGGACATTGAGAGAAAAGGGGGCATTCTGCACTTGACAGCTGAATAAATCACCAAACCTCAATTCAAATTGTGTGACCAAAGAAAAATGATAAGAGCTGATTCCTCCAGAGCAAAACATACGGAAATGCAGCTTGGAAAAGGAAAGTGATTATCTCTGTGTTCTTCCTTTCAAATGAAGATAATGTTACAATGATGATGTTACAAAACTGATTTGTAACATCATCTTCATGTTGAAAAATAATTGAATCAGCCAATGATTTGGTATTTTGAGAAACTGTAGTGTTTTATTAAACTGCTACAATTGCTTATGAATCTGCATAAGAAACTTATGGTTTTGGTTTAATGTCTTATATGGTCATACACTTGAAGTTTTCCTGTATATTTCTCTGAAAGAAACTGACTTTAGAAACGTCACTAAAAGCTGCATGGAGTTATTCAAATTTTTATAGTGGAAACTTTATTGTTTGCGTCTGCTGTGTCTCCATTCAGTGAGTCCAGACGAGGCCTTAGAACTGTACCTGAGAGTTCTGAAATAATGATTCCACCACATTGTCAGTGAATTGCTGCTGCTCCTGCGTTCAGTGTGCCAAATGCTTCCCTCCCTCCTTCCCCTTTTTCCCTTAGCTGGAGAAAATAAGCGTTCCTTTCTGCTTCAGTTGTTAACGTCCTCATATCATCTCCGCAGCACAGTCGCCTCTTTCTCCTCTAGGCCGGAGCACGAACCTGCACCCTGATGTGAACACCTCTGCTCTCTTTCAGGATAATTGTGTGATCCCAACATGAAAAACGGCACGTGATGCACATGTTGCGCTTCTTTTGTAGATGTCTGCTCAGACAAAACGGGGAATCTGTAGTAAATTGTTTGGAGCTGGAGGTTATTTCTATGGGACAGGCAGGTAGTTTCCAGGAAGCCTGGGGTTAATCCCAGGTTGTCTGGGCCAGGGGCTGATTGATCACAGACTGGAATGTGGCTGACTGATTTCCTCAGAGACCCACTTAGCCCCTCTGGAATGTTGTTGTCCTTTGGAACGTTGTTCTTTCATAACCTTTATTTAACCAGGTTAACCCAACTAAAACTGGTGATCACTGTAAAAATGTGTGCTCTCCTCTGTTGTAGTTAGGTTGTTATATTGTTGATTTGTTCGGCTTCTCTTACCCCTTGTTTCAACTGACATGGTTGTTTTATCCGTTGTAATGAACAACAGCAATAATTTCTACACGTGTTAGAGGGCATGTGGATGTTTGTTGCCTGAATAATTAAAAAGGCAATACAAACACTAATACATATGATTATTAGTGCTGAAGAGAATAATGAATCAAAGTGGTGTAGGAGAAAGAAGACTGTGGCAACTTTCTCTGTTATTTTGTGATTCAGAGATGAACTCAGCGTCCCGGCTTGTCTGTGACATCAGCAACGCATTACTACACCATCGCTGGCCAACAGTTATAAACAGGTGCCAGCTGAAAACAACTGCCTGTGTGGTGTGTGTATGTGTGTGTGTGTGTGTGTGTGTGTGTGTGTGTGTGTGTGTGTGTGTGTGTGTGTGTGTGTGTGTGTGTGAAGGCTTGCCAGGGATTAGGTAGCATTAGCCGAGCCCTCTCTCTGAACCTGTTTTTAATGTGACCCATTGGTCTTGTCGACCGCCCTGTGCTCTGTCGCCATTTATACAACCAGTTTGAGGGCCTCAGCTCTGCTGCGCTACATCTCTCTCCCCCCCCCGCCCACCCCCAGCCCCCACCTCCCCCACCGGAATCCTATATGTTCATGCTCATTTTCACTTTCACACCATTTACTTGAATTATTCTCCAAGTAAACTACTGCTGGTTCAGTTGTCTGCTTATTTATACAGTCATCACTGTGCAGAATGTGCTGGCCTTAAATGATTGGAGGAGGGTAACACACAGGCATGCACGCACGCACGCACACACACACACACACACACACACACACACACACACACACACACACACACACACACACACACACAGCAGTATTCCAGTTATCAATCCATGGCAAATGCAGGCCAACATAAAAATTCATTGCAAAGCAGATGAGCTTTTGATCTCGGCTCTTTGTTGGAAAGCTACTATTTCAATTTATGATGTCATGACGCAGAAAACTCCAGTTGCTGTACTTTCCACTATCTCCAACTACCTCACAAATTGAAAAATGCAGTTTGAAATAAGTTTCCACTTTGTACATTTTAAAGAGATCATGTAAATCCTGTAATTTGTTCCCCTGTGCTGTTTCTAAGAATGAAATCCGTTATGCCCAACTCTCTGTCTGAGAGCACCTTTCAGAGAGACCAACAGGTGGGATCTCTGGATAAACACAGACAAAGAGGGGCGGGAGACAAGCAGCAGGAGGCGGGAGACAGATTCCAGTGCCTTTAACAAGATTCAGACATGCATGCTCTGACAGAAGGACAGAGATAAATGAAAGGACAAACACTTCACTATAGCATTGGCTGATATCCCTTGAAAAAAATGCCAGAAACCTAAAAAAAAACAAAAAAAAACCCCTGACACATTTTTAAGCACTGACAAATGAAATCAAATGTCAGTTGTCTCAGGATAAACTTTGCTACCAGCACCTTCTGAATCTAATGTTCCACGGAAAAACACACAAGGATGATGTTATTGAAAACCTTTCTCAAACTCTTTAGATATTAATGCATTCAGGACTCAGTTTCACCTCTCAGGTTAGAGTTCCCAGAACTTTCTCTGAGCTAGATTGACAGGGGAACCCAATTGCCCTCTTCCATTGCCCCGTGGATGACCTCGTCCCTTTGGCTAGAATAGCACTAGCCCCTGTGTCACCCCCCCCTTAACTGTTGTTGAACATGACTTCTTCAGTTCTTTGAACTGACACTGACCCTGATCTAATTAGTCTTCGCAAAATGGGTTTTAAACAAGATAAGCGGTTTAACAAATACATGGGTGTATGGAGATCTTTTTTAGGGTTTTTCTTTGATAAAATAATTGTTAGTTATAATCAGTAAAACCACAATATGTAAACAAATGTCAGGTAATATTCAAACAGTTCTCTAAGCTATTTGGCACAATTCTCCAGTGTGGAAATTCTTGAGCATCAGGCACGATAAAGAGATAAAATTCGGAGATGAAATTGGCTGCCCCACTGTTGATGTGTGACCTGGTCAACCTCTAGCACGGAAGAAATGAGCAAAAGAAAAAAAAAGGAAAGGAGCCCATAAAGGGATTATGTGAAAGAAATGGTGGAACAGGCATAATCATGGAATGGTTAGAAATCCCCACCCCACTCAGGAAAGAGGAAAAAAACCAAAAACAACACGGTTCACTTCGGTGGTAGTGGGAGAGAGAAAAAGCAATAACACAGGAAACCTTCATTTTCTCCACTCAACAGTTTCCTCCGTGCCAAAATAAAAAAGACAACAATAAAGCATAAATGATGCCGCTGTGAAGTTTCTCCCTCTCCTCTTTCTGTTGGTTTGGAAGTTTTTTCCCCCTTCTCTCCTCATCACGGTCAATTTCCCCTGTCATTCACCAGTGCTCTTTTTCCAGCAGTTCGTCTACCTTTCCCAAGGCGTGCACTCTTGGCATTCACTGGAACAGTTTAAATATAATATCAAACATATGGTGGAGTTTATGGAATGCAAATGAGAGGAGAAATCAAATTTACTTAGAGAGTCAGAGTGGGACTGCGGTCTCCGAGGGATGCTGTTGTTTGGGGAGAAGCTAAGTGATGGGCAGCCGTAATTACAGCCACAAACTTAAATGGAGGACCGGAGATGGAGAGCCTGGGATAAGTGAGTGGGGTGCAAGTTGGGGGGGGGAGTGAAAGGGAGACGAATGAAGAAAGAGAAGCTCTCAGTGGGTGGCTTTTTACTCCCCCCTCGTTTTTCATCCCAGGTCTCTCTTGTGTGGGTGTGCATCATGTGATGATGTGTAATTGGCCTGTGGTCACACTAGAGTTGTACAAACAGATTAGCAGGGAAACATGTCAGCTCTCGGGTCTGTGGAGGTGAATGTGTGTGTTGTCCGGATTACAGATGTGGGATTGTGTAAGAAAAGGTTTGATGGAGTAAAACCTTTATTAATGGTGAACAGGTGGGACCAGTTGACTTTGTCACAGACAAATTTGTTCTCGTGGGCACACGTGGAAAGTCTGGAGCTTACAGTAAGCCTTTATGTGCAGCGGAACGTCAATATTCCACACAGGTGTATTCATGCACGTACACAGTTTCAATGCCTCATTTGTCTTCACTAAATGCAATTATATTTTCTTAAAACTCATTTATTCCAGAGGATTATTGTCATTTTAATTGACCTGTGGATTTAAGTCATTTTGGTGATAAAGTCTAGGTTTAGAGGTGGTCAGGGATTCTGAGCCTCCGTCTCTTACCCAGCTGAGCGTGCCTCAGATGACCATCCTGACTGGATGCATAAACCGCCTCCTCTCAATGCAAAGGTGTGGTGGCTTCACCCTGATATCTAAGCTCCTCGACCAATTTAAGCAGAACCAAGCTAGGCGGCAGAGGAAACTCATGTTAGCATTTAAGACTTATAACTAATCAAGTTCTTTTTTCATAGATATAGTCTAAAAGGTTCTGAAGCAAACTAAATAAATATGTAAATGAATACGTAAATGAATACTTCTCTTTTGAGAAGTATTCATGAGCTTTAACCCAAGAAGCTGGTAATTATTGTGTATTATCAAGACGGGTTTGCCCAAATTCTTTGTTCTCTAACATTAATTCATACTATTTTTTTCTGGTTTGCTTTCCTCCACAGTAGTGCAGGGTCACAGTGGAAATCAAAGTTCTGGATGAACTGTGTGGCTTGGTCATGGACTCTGCTCCACATTGTCTCTGCAAAAAAAAACCCCAAAAAAACAACCTACTGTATGTTTAAACCAATGACATGCTGTCAGGGGAGGCAGGTGAGGCCTCAACTGTCATCATGAAAAGAAAAAAAAAATGGAAAGTGAAAAAAATAAATTCAATGGTTGCATTTATATAGTGATTTGTAGGATAAAGTTATTTTCCATTTATTGTCAGCAGTTTTAGATTATTTGTTGTTAAAATTGCAGAAGTTTTCACATTTACTGTTCAGCTACTCAGGCGAGACCTGAAGTGAGGCAGCAGCCAGCTGAGCCTGATCGTGGATTGTGCAATGACTGGGCTGACTGTGCTGGCAGGTTATGTAGTGAGACCATATCGTTGTCTCTCTCTATGTTGCTATTGACTATAGCAATATGAAGTAAATTTTCAGTTTAGCTCATATATATAATATATAATGTAGTGTTTTTAAGTGACTGCGAGCTGCTATACTGTGGTCAACGGTTGCTTGGCCTTACTTTCAAAATGGAGGTTTGCATATTTAAAAACTTTTAAAACTAAAAGAAGATGATTACAAATTCTACCTACAAGTTAACGACGTTCAGAAGGAGCGCTGGATGGACTTTATTTATAAGTAAATGTAAGACATGATGTTTATTTTTTTCAATTAAATGTGCTTTTTTGTGCAACAGTTTGTATGTGTAAAGAATGCTGATATGAGACTTTAAACATAACCCGTTAACTGCTGCCAATGAAATATTGGATAAGATAGTCTGTGGGGTTTATATGTTTATAAATCTGATTGTGATGATGTCAGTGCCTCACCAGCCACGAACTTCACCGCACGTCACTGGTTTAAACAAATGTCTTACTTAAATTTAGTTTGTGAATAACTTGTTATAAGGTCACACGTTCATTGGTTTTGTCTTGCTGTAGCCTCTGAGCTCCTATTGCAGCGTAGCGGAACAGTGCATGGCATCTGTGTATTCATTCGTGGAGTTTACTCCAATGATCTATTTGATGATCTAAAGCCATGTTGTCACTGGCCTTGAATGAATGTGCTCTTTAACTTTGCAGCAGAATCAAACAATAGGAAAACTATGGACAGACTTTCAGTGTGAGCTAAGTCCTGGAACAGTGTAGGCATGGCTGCCAAAGAGTGAAAGTAAAAAAACTTACAGAGGCAGGAAGTATTGGAACAAATCTGTTTTTTGAGTTGCCAAAATGCAAAATGGAGAGGGGGGGAGACAGACAGAGCAGGCCACCTCAGAGCTTCTGAAGCTGTGGCAGCTCCGGTGACAGCCAACCAAAGCACTTAAGAATCCTGCAAATGGGGTTTTAATGCCCACTAACAGATGGGTTAGTTTGTGGGAAGGGATATGGCAAAGAATGGGAAGGCTGGGGAGAGGATGAGTGAGTGGATTTGACCCATACTAGATCCCAGCTGACCAATACTTTTCAAATTGCTGCCCTTCCACCACCGTCTGGCTTTTCCTTGGTCATCTCTTCTTGTTGTTCCAAAGGCTGACATAGTTGAAGTCTCATTAATGCGGAGATCCCAGTAGTCCTTGCCTTGATGTGCTATCTAAAGATGAGAGTCAGTCCAGCTGGCTACTCATAATACACTCAAATTGGACTTCCAGCATATGCAGTTGGGAAACGCTGTCTAATCTAAGTATAATAAACCATTCAATACACTATCAATAATAACTCTGACATGTTTACATCTGATCATGACAGTGGTTAGGGAGAAAGCACTGTCTTGTCTTTGAACTGACTTGGACTTGATTTTTGTTTGGTCTCGATCTTGACAAATTCGATCATGGCTGCAATGCTGAATCATTTTCCTTCAGTTCCCTCAAGGCTAAAACTAATCCAGCACAATGACTCTAAGTGAAATGATCACAAACTGACTTCAGTTGTTTTGTTCTTTGACCAATGTCTGGGTAAATTTAATATAGCCATCATCTTGTTAAAGTGCAATGTTTTGATGGGAAACTAAGAGTCGTGGAGGACATGCAGATATACAGTAACATAGATTATGTACCAATCATCAGGACTTTGGAAACCTTTACCTCCTGGCAGCCTCAGAAGCCCCGCCCATAAAACCTACAGCACCCACAACCAAGTGCCAGAGCAAGGAACTAGTGGGCATCATAGGTTTCCTGTCAGTGACAGTTGTTCAGGAACTGGGAACAGGGCACATTTCCTCCATTGGAACCCCTGGTGGTTGGGGTCAGGGTTAGGGGTCAGGGTTTTTTTAAGAAAAGTTTGGGGTTAAGGTAAAGTGTGGCTTAAACGTGTGGAAGTTTTCAAATTGATCAAAAATGATAAAAGTTCTTGCAGTGGAAGGACTTGATGTACACCTACGGACACTTCCTCGCCCTTGGTCACACATGAAGCAGTTTAGTGACAGATATAATCGGTTCTCTACTGGCAGCTTCTGCAAGTAGATTTTCCCTAGATAGCTCTGAATATACAGTCTCCCTGTGAGCTGCTTGTATAAATTTGTATTTTTTTTTTTTAATTTAAGGATATTATAGTAGAAATAAAAGATTTTCTGTAAATAAAAGTTGTGATTTCTCATGTCATAAAGCAGGATTTGTAGCGCTTATCTCCACACTGACTTCATAGGTAGGAAATGATATAACATATAAAATCCCCTGAGAGCAGGAGTCCATTTTATCATGTTTGTCAGGGGAGGAACATTGATGAAAAGAACTGATCCAGCCTCATAAACTGCATGAACTTCGCTATCTTACCTCAGCTTGGCTGTTGTTTACATAAAACGGCCCCTGACTCAAACAAAAGTTGGATGGCTCCCTGGAAACCCTGAGAAGAGAAGATGCGAACGATGAGGAGGAGAAATAGAAGTAACCAAATTGCCTGTGGGGGTGAAAGAAGCAAGTGAAAATGGACTGAGAAATTATCAAGTGTCATTTAATTTCAATCCCTGGATGTCTGTTTCAGAGTAAACAATTACTAATGGGGCTGCCTTTTACTTTCAGCATTTCCTAAATCAAACAACAATAAATGTACTTAAAGACACAAAAACTCTGGCAGTGGTTAATGGGTAACTTTCATAGCATGTTTGAGAGTTTTATCTGAATCTATAAAGCAGTTATTCTGATATGAACCACTTAGCCTGGGAAGCAGCTCACTGCAAAGAAGCTCTGGAATTTATATGTACTCAACTCCCTTTTTTCCAGTTTTCTGTCCGGCAAATTTATTTCCCAACTTCCAGGTACTTCTCTTCAATGCCACCTCAGGTTTTGGATGTGATTTTAAATAAGTTTAAAGTGTTAGAAGTGATGTAATTCTATACAGAGTCCACATCTGGGTGATTTTTCTTTTAAATCTTCCGCACCAGAACAGATGGCCAGCAATGGCAATTTATCCAAAGAAGTCGCAGAAATTTACATTTGTGTTGATTTACACAGGATGCAATTAATCCCACCAGTGTGAAAGAATTGAAAATACTCTTTTTTATTGTCTGAAGTATTTAAAAGACTCCCATGAAGTTCCAAGTTTCCATGAAAGTCTATAAGATAGAGTATAAGTTAATTTCATTTTGGAAAGTAGGATTTCAGCTTTAGGTTGTTCAGATCCTGAATTCTCTATTTATTTAAAATATGTTGGAGTGAAGAGAAGAAACTCCAAATCACTGACCCCCCCCCACCCCCCCAGCCCCCCACCCCCAAAAAAATGCCGCCAAACCTCGGAGCCACGTGTGATATCATATGTGGTGTTTAGGCCCCTCGCACCTCATCTACACCCACAGGCCAACCACTGGCCCCTGGGAGAGGCAAATAATTTGTCAAAATTACCATCACCCTCTACAAAGCAAAAATGAATTCAGAAAGTGTGAAGTCTGCACGATGTTCCAAATATTCCATCCATCTTCACTTGGGCTAACCTGGGGTGGGGGAGACCACGGAAGCAGGAATTTTATGATTGGGAATGCCTAGTTTTGTGGACATTTTCAGGCATGGCTATAGAAATGGTGGATATTTTCCCACTCACCAGGCAATTTTCTCACTTTTAAGAATTGCTTATCTTGGACTGGCTGTGGTTGCCAGTCCAATGGTGGCTGGGGGTGAACCTGATTTGATGGATGTCTAGTTTTTCTGGGCAAGAATTGCCCACCCTTGAGGATCTGGCTCCTGTAAGCAACTCTATTCACTTTCTCACCCAGAGAAACAGAAATAAATTGCTTTTAATCAGCGAGGAGTTCTTCGGGGGCCCATTTGAAAGGAATGCAAATGAAAGTATTAGGTAAAGTTTTTCATACAGCAAATGTGCTCTGGTAATACGATTTGACTTTTGATTTGTCTCTCCCACAGCCGGCCTTTGGCTCGCCCGAGGGCGACTGCACGGCAGTTTAGATGAAGACGCAGTCATGTGAGGTAGTGGTGCAGGCTTTGAAACTCTTGAGGAAGGCTCTGTGAAAACTCACGCAGCACGGGAGACATTTCAACAAATAATTAAATACAAACTCAAAGATATCACGAAAGCTCCTTGGCTTTCCTTCCCCATCTGTCTTTGCGTCTTGTTCCCTCCTTTCTAGAATAGCGGTTGTGGGGGGGGGGGGGGGGGG
>BJFM01000241.1:18406-31787 GCA_016586285.1 Arothron firmamentum | reverse complement strand
GGGGGGGTGTCCTGAGTTCAGCGCCTCTGAAAGAGGATCCAAACCGCGTGCTAACGAGAATGCCAAGCCTAACAGGGAATGACAGCTCATCACACTGGGAACTGCTGTATGTGTCTGTGTTTTGGGGGTTGGCGTCTAACTGCGCCAGATATCTGGGCGCATTAAATATGAGAAGGCAAACATTCCGGGCGCGGCTTAATAGCACACTTATTTTTATTTTTTTTTCACCTACAGGCATGTAGGAATGCACCCCTGTAAACACACATTTAATGATGAATGTTAAATTGCATGCCAATGTACACACAGACATACAATTTCCCAAGCATCAATCAGCAACGATAATTCAAAAGATGCTTCTCTCTTATCCCCATCTAACTCCACCGCTGCCATAACCAGACAGGCTCCCTTCGCGTGGCCGATGTGGACCCTGATAAAAAGCAGATGGCTCCGTTGGTAATAAAGGACAGACAGAATGACAGACAGAAAGACATTTAAATGGGTGCAGTGTCAAATAGAGGTTAAGGGGTCAGATTTGCGCAGGAGTGACAGGAAAATGCTTCAGAGAACGTGAGGCAGAGGGCAAATACAAATCACAGAGGATGCGAAGATGGAGTGAGGATGAGTAAAAGGGAAAGTGTGTGCGCGATAAAGGAAGCCGAGGGGTCAGTATGGGAGCGAGGGAGCAGTCAGCCATTCTCGGATGAAAGGAATCCAGCCATCTCCTCAATGATAAACATGTGTCTGGGTCACCCGTCCCACCTCCCGCTCTGCCTTACTTATCTGAGCATGGCTTCACCGTTACAGATACAATAACACACAAACACCTCATACACCATTTTGGCAACAGCAGAGGAAACGTGCCTCATGAGTGTCAAGTGACACTGGCTGCGCAACACTGCAGCCAGAGAGCAAAATACCACAGCTCCTTTTATCATCTGCTCTTCTTTTCTCCTTACATTCCTGTCCATGCCTGCATTGCCTCATTTGCAGCTGAGCTGTACACCTTGGGAGCCAAACGACGTAAATGCTTGAGCAAGTATGTCAGTTTAGACTCAAACACGCACAGAAAGCAATTTATTGAGCAATTTGAATGCAGCTGCACTAGCCGGTGATAGCCCCTTCTGCTAATTGGTACTAGCCTTTTTATCGGTTGGCCTGTTATCAAGAAGAAAATAGCTACAGTGCAGTGTCCCCTTGTTGGCGTGTGAAATTCTGAAGGTAACATGCACACAGTGCAGACTGCATTTTCATTCTGGGGCCAAAATGTGGAAGTTGTTTGTTGGGTGCCCCAGAATTTGAGGCCAACTGAAGTAGATGCACAAGTAACTCCAGGACCAATGTCATTATCTGAGTTACAATATGCCGGGTGTCCAGGTCTGTTACATCTCAGAAGTGAAGCCCAGTTTCTCTCCCACCCTCTCTCAACCCTTGAGGTGGAGGCAATGAGAAGCGCCTCTGTGGCTCTCTGTTGACTCACCTACCCTTCCTGGATGGTCGCCATGGCTACTGCAGCCTGGCTTGGGAGTGGAGCAGTTGGGGGTGTTTATGGGCTGGGCGGTACAGAGAGCATGGGGTCGCTGAGTGAGAGGAAATGAGATGAGGAAAAAAAGGGATAGTGACTGAAGGAGAAAGAGCAGAATGAGGAATGGATTGAGGGAAAATTATAATGTTGATGGGATTAAAATTGCAGTGTTTCTAAACTGCCCAGTTCATTGGTTTCTCTGAGTTTTATTACACCATTTCATGTTTTAAAGTATGTCTGCAATTATTGCCATATGTGTTTATTTCATTTATATTGACTATAAACAGTATGGTGAAGCATGGAAGCTGTGGAGAATAGTCTGTTTGTGTGTGTGTGTGTGTGTCTGTGTGTAGCCATTGAAACCACGGCTACTCACCCATGACCACGCACTGATCATTAGGTCACTGGCACACACTCATGCATGCAGGAGAACACAAACACTCAGACTCACACTCACACAACTGCGGTATGGCTTGATGTGGTCACATTTCTCCTCTTTCAGTGACCCAAAGATCTACAACATGTGTGCTTTTGCATGTACACTCAGGCCATGCGTTTTCACATAGCACTCTGGTGTCTTGGCGTCGACTACTGCACTTAATCGTCGTACGATGCACCGCGGCTGGAATTAAACTAGCAGTGCTCTAATAAACTCCCTGTGTTAATTGAGACATGCTTCGGCACAGCAGGGATTGTGGTGAGACAGAGACCTTTAGGGATAAAAAAAAAAAGTCTTGTGTGTTGTTTGCGCAAATAAGCACAAATTTACACAACATGAAGATTAAATTTACAGGAGAACTACTATATTTTGTAGCTCGAATCAAATTTAGTGCATCAAGTATTAAAATGACAACGATAAATAAGCAACTGGGTAAAATCCAAATCATTTTCCTCCCATGTGTGTATGTGTGCATGTGTATAAAAACAAATAAAATCGAAATAAACCATCACCAAAACAGTAAAGAATGTGAATTACTGTATCTATTAAAGGAATAATAAGGGGGGGGGTTAAACTCTAATACAAAACACGTGGACCCTCTTTATCTTTGCTTTACTGAATCTTTGCTTTATTTGTCTTGTTTTACCTTTCTGTGCTTCTTTGTTGACTCAGTGAAAACTTGTGGCCGAGGTTTTAATGTATGGAAAGCAGAGAAATTATATGACCACAGTATTGGAAAAGGCACTAAACGCCCCCTCATCTTTTCTAAAGACCTCGCTCTTCCAGTAAAGGCAAACTGCATAGGCTGCAGTCTCATGTATCCGCTACTTCCCGTCTGCTTCAGCATTCCTCTCAATCCGTGTGGCTTATTTGATGATTTGCAGCCCATTTGAAGCCACAATCCTGTGATCTGTTGGTCAGGGTGACCACAAAACCTCAGCATGGCCAACCACGTCTGCCCTTGAGCCACCGTGGGGCTGCGCAAAACACACACAAAAACACACACACCAGTCAGAAAAAAACATTGCGGAGACGTATGCACATATGCACACAGTGTACAGAGCACTCGCAGATGGAAGAATTATGTCTTTCCCACAGGCTGATCGCCTCTGTCAGCAGCCTGTTCTGAGACGTTGTGTGTTCACTAGAGCAAAATCTATTACAGGCAGTCATATCCTCAGGAATACTGACTGGCTACTAAACCAGAAGCATGATTTAAATCAACAAACCTGAGCGAATGATATCTCCTCAGCTCAGTCTGCAAATCAAACTTCAAGGATTAATCCTGGAAAATCTGAAGTTTGATCAAGGTCGGAGTGTTCCTGTAGGCACTTCTGGGCAACTGGTGGTGCCACAACTAAGGGAAGGTCACAAGCACAAAACACAAAGGACCATTTCATATTCACGCAGCAGGGTCCTGCTCTGTACTGGCCCTGTTCTCCTGCACGCAAAAGCTCCTCGGTTGAAAGGTTCCTCCCAGAATTCATGGTTGTCTTCCAGGTAATGGAACTCAGAGGGTTCTAAACTCAGAGAGTTATCTTCATGGCGACAAATGGTGCAGAAACCAACCTCCAGCAGCCATTGTTGAAGGCCAGTGTTTCCAGTATAATTATTGGTTTGCTCCATGCACTATAAATACGATGCACACTAATTAAGCTGTCACGGAATGACATGTCCCTGTCAAGCACGGTGTGAACGCAGATGGAAAAATAACCCAGCAAGGAAGTTGCAGGGTTATTTTCTTGAGTCTAGTGCAGGTGCAGATTGTATGAGTTATACTCGGTTGTCAGTTCAATGCTGCCGGTGTGTTCCATTGTCATCGTGAGAGTTCAGAGACAGCACAGCCGGAGTCTTCGCTGATGGGAGTCGCAAAAAGACCTGACAGCATGGTGTTGTATTTATCCGATATCCAGTCTCTAACCTCACTGCCCTCCCAGTGCCTCCTTCCTCGTGCTTCTGTGAGTTTTTCTCTGCCTGTTTGTTTTCTCTCTGTCTCTATGTTGGCTTCACCACCGTCTTCACCCTGCCTATTTTTTACAGTCATGTACACAAATGTTTTCCTCTGTTTTCAATTTCACTGTCTCTCACATTAACCCAAACAAACATACAAATCTTTGTTTTCTCCCACACTCTTTTCCTCTGACTGGTTGCTGTGAGGATGCAGGCTGATGTTGACTGGTTGTTTTTACAGATGATTAATTCCTCCTAAGTTTTCTTCTTTTGTGGTGCACGTCAGATGTCGACTGAGTTGTGAGCGAGTTTGTGATTAACTGCAGTGTGGTGGGGCCAAAACTGAATCCCAGAATCACAAGAATGACCTTCTGTACTAAAAATACAAACAACTTATTAATTTCCAGCTTTTGCCGACCAACCCAAACTGATAAACAGCTGGATTTTGCCTTTGTTGTACCAGGACATTTTTAAACATACTGGGAAATATTAAAAAGTAGTCTTTTAGTAATTTTGTCTCAGTTAACAATGTTACAAATGATTTACAGATGTTGGAGCTATCTAGAGTCAGCATTTGCCATTTTTTGTTTTGCCACAGTTGCATTTCTAATTTCCACTAGCATGGTAATTAGACTAAGTGCTAACCAGTGATGGGCCTGTATGTTCAAGCCAGGCATTTCATGACTATTACTTCTTACTGAAACTTAGCAACTTAGTCCTTTTAAATTTAACGTTCAGCTATGCTGCAAAAGCAGTGTGGTGCCGCACAAACCAGTTTAACAAAAGTGATACTCACCACTGTCTAACATTAAAAGCAAGGGAACATTCATGAATAAGAAGACTAACATTGAAATCTTGTGAATCAATACTTTGCCCCATCTGGCTTTACTTTATGTCACCAGTGCAACCAGTGTATGTCACCAGGCCACAAAAGCCTCACTGGCTAAAATAGCAATAATAACAGCTTGGAATGGAGTGAACCTTGGTGTAAATGATATTCTTTGTTCTAGTCGCTGTTTTTAACCACTGGTGACAAAATTTGGTTAAGTGAACTAGTGCAAACATCTTGAAACTTCATGAACTCCAACATTTTTGGTGTCACACCCATTCTCCTGCCTCACACCTTATTACCTCAACTTTGTGGTTCTTACATCTCCTCTTTTCAGTCTTTGTCAGCAACTGGACCTTTCACTGCCTCATTATGAAGCTACTGGATAGAGAGAGAGATAGAGAGAGGGAGAGAGAGAGAGAAAGAGAGAGCATTATATCTTGATGAAACCCCATGGAAGTTGGTTAAAGAGAATGTCCAAGTGTACCAAGTCTTCCATGGAAACCTTTTAGACTGTCAATCTGTTCCTCATCTGCTTTCCATCCATACACAGAGGGGAACAGATGACACGCAGAGATGGCAGCCATGATTCATGTGGTATGCATGCATGTGCATATTTGTGTTTCTGTACATAAAGATATTAAAATCCAAGCAGCCAACATGTAATTTAGAGGTATTTCTGACAGCTATCAAACATACATTTAGACTCTATCTGATTGTAGCAATCTCCAAACATGTGCTGAGCAGCGACGAGCAAGATAAGAAGAAAATCCTGGAAAAAAGAAAGGTCAGGATTTACGGGAGGATGCATTCCTCTCCTTTTGGCTGAGATTAAAGAACATGTCTTGGATTGGCCTATTGCACACAAAATTACACCCATGTAGTTGAAAAATTGCAGTGGACACCATGTGGCATTGCAGGACGCTGATCTTTCTCTCGTGATGCAGCCAGTAAACATGTTCCAACTCTGAAAAAGCTTTTTGTAACTGTCAAACACATCTAAAGTCTGTCTGGTGGTCCCACACTCATTAAAAACTGGCAAACCTCGGTAAGCATTAGCTTGGGAGGTTGAACATACTTGTGCATACCCCCTTCTTTTCTCCATCTGAGGCAGCTTGTTCTCATCAGGAAGATGATTTGGACTCCGCTCGCTCGTGGATGTGCTGACAGAATATTTTAAGATGACAGAGCAGCTCACACATCGTATGGTTTTCTCCTGTAAAATCTGACTCACTTAATTCCCTCTCTCTCTCTCTCTCCTTCCAGCTCTCTCTCTCTCTCCTCTCTCTCTGTCGCTCTCTCTCTGTCGCTCTCTCTCTCTCTCTCTCACACACACACACACACACACACACACACACACACACACACACACACACACACACACCCCGTGACCAGTGGTGTGTAATCCTAACCTCAACATTATTTTCATAGTTTTAAGTGTTACTGTCGACTTTTTTGTACTATGAAAAACCCAAACCTGATCCTACGCTCCATTTTATTTAACATTGGGGGTTTCAGCAACTTTGTGGAAAACTGCTGACCTATGACCCATGAGATCAAGAACAACAACTTGAACAGGATGTGGCTGTTTGTCACAGTTTAAAGAATTTCTTCTTTGTTTTTTAACTTCACCAGAAATACCAAGTCACTGACTGGAGAATGTGGGATTCTTTACTTCCATGAAGTGTATTTCCATTTCCCTGAAAATGTTTGCACATCACAAGGAACAATGTAACTCTGACTTGTCAAATTGTTTCACAAAATTTGTCACATTTTCTTGGACAAATCAAGGTTCTTAAATAGAAACCTTAGCAGATCGCATATAATGTGGGGACCCAGTCCGGCTACAGGTTCCCTCCACGGCTCTGTTACTCTTCGTGTATCTCAGAACTTTTGCAGCTTGTCTCTTTTTGGTGCCCATTTTCCTTCATTCTGAATTCGCTTGCATGAAATTGGACATTTCTCCTTCTGATTTACCGTGAAATGCCGTGCTTGTGCGGGATTAAACCCTGTGAGCTTCAGTTGAGAAACTAATAGAGCTGTGACAAAAGCGAGAGGAGTAGGAGGAGGAGTGCAGGAGCTTCTGCTTCTCCTCATCCTCCTCCTCCTCCTCCTCCTTCTGCCCCGTCAGGCACTTTGCAGCTTTGCAGCGAAAAAAGGGAAAAAAAGACGCACGTGGAAACACAAACACATATGAACACAAGCATTAAGTTACAAGTGCATGTTCGTGCGCACATGTCGAGGGGTGTACGAAGTGGAGCGCACAGGAAAGAGGAAGGACATGAAAGCTGTATAAACAGAAATCTCTGACAGTGGTAGAAGGAGAGCCAGCATCAAATGAAAGAATAGAGAGAATGAGGAATGGAGGGGAGAGGGATGAAGGGCTGGTGCGCAGCCGTATAATCTAGAGATTTGTCACTGAGAGCACATAAACTGGGTGGGTAAAGGGAGGAAGTTGGGTGATTGAGGGTTGTTTTTGAGGGCTGGGGGACAGGATTGAGGATTGAGGAGTTTAGGGAGGATGGAGAGAGAGATGGTGGAGGACAAAAAAATGGCCAGCTGCGTTCCAGACCTGTTAAAATAGGAGAGGCAAGGGAGGGGCGGCTGATCTCTCTCTACCCTTTCTGGATAACGATGAACATCTGGCCCTTTTGTTTTCCTTGTTCTTCCTTGTATATTTTTACGTGACACCCTCTCCCGTGCCTCTTTTCCACTAAAATTCACTTTTCAGAGGAAAGCCCAGTCAGCCTGCATGAGGTGCCAGAAGAGGATTGGACGCTTGCTTACTCACACACCTGCCCTGATTTGTCTGCGGACTAACTCGTTTTACTGTACAAGCCATTGCATCATTACATTAACAGGAGGAAGTGAGATGATTGCAGACATACGTGCCAGACTTGCACGCACCCCCGATAAGGATTCCTTTAAAGGGAATTAACTCAGTCACCTGGACCAGCTAACAGTTTGGAGATTTGCTCTGAGATTATGTGTGATCTCATTCCTCTGTTGGATCCGATGATCGCTTTAAAAGGGATAAGTTTGACTTTCCTTTTTTCTTTTTTTTCTATTCTGAAATTATTCTGTCTGAAGTCATTAATCCAAGCACTGCTGCGGAGGGCAGAGTAGTGCTTGGGTCCTTGTTTGGGACCAGTGAGGTATGTTTTTAGCATTTTGTGATATTTTATCCCTGTCTCATCCCATGGAAAAGACCCAGGTCATCTGGTTTGCATACTATCACACATCATAATGGGAGATGGATCAATCCCGTGGAATCAAATACATTTTCTTCCCTTGGAAAATACCATTTGGGATTAGCAGAAGACATGATGTAAAAGATGGATGGCAAAAAGTAAAAGACCGGGTTGAACTAGATCATTAAAGCTGTAAAGGCCAAGGATGTGTCCTCTTTAGTTACTCAATATAGGCGAGAGACAGAAAAACAGCTTTGAAGATTTATTTAAGGCAACTTCTCGCTTTAGTTTAAGTGGTTCTTTTGAGTCCCTTATTTTAAAAGTGACAGTTGTGTGAGGGTGTGTCTACTAGGCCGCCCCAGATATAGGACCAGATGCAAGAAAATGTTGAACACAAATATGACTTTGACTTGGAAGCAACTCTGGGGTCACATGTTGAACATAAGTTCAAAAATCAATTTCCTTTATGCTTTATTGAACATTTTAAAAGCTCTCTCTTTGCTGCCTCCAGCTGTTAGGGTTGAAGACTGGACCAGACTGTCACTACCAGACTGTCACTACACAATGAGCTGAAAGACGCCTCAGCCCTGCAGAGCAAAGGGAAAATGTTTGGTCCTCGTGAAGTAACGTGCGGAATTATTTCTGTTTAACAGCTGTGGGACATTGATGTTTAAAGAAAACAAAATCTAGCATAATTTCCCTTCATAATTCTGCACCGCTCTTTCATGCCCGCCACTTTGGAGCAGCTGCTTCTTCTTTTTTTTTTTTGACTAAATCAACTGACACTTTCATATTTTCTGTTTTCCGTGCAGGCAGGAGAGCTGGGGTAGCTCGCCCATGCCACAGATCTGCCAGATCAAACAGTAGGGCTTCTTTGTTGACAAGTGTAGGGGTGACACCCACACCGGATCCACCTTATGGAGATGGGAAACAGGAGACTCTGGGGGTCGGATGGGTTCACGTGGTTGTATAGAAGATATCTGTATGGCTGCATATCAACGAGTAGAAGAAGGTAGGTAGAGGAGAGGGAGAGGAAATAAAAGGGAGGATGTTTGGAGGCCTTACAAGTCTG
This sequence comes from Arothron firmamentum, assembly GCA_016586285.1. Lineage (NCBI taxonomy): Eukaryota > Metazoa > Chordata > Actinopteri > Tetraodontiformes > Tetraodontidae > Arothron > Arothron firmamentum. Next base: position 22,784 of record BJFM01000241.1, on the reverse strand, counting down.
AGAGAGGGTTATCTTCCATCATTAGATTCTCACCCCCTGCCTAGGAAAGGAAATAAGATGGGATGGAAGGAAAAAGGAGGGGGGAGAATGGTAGGCTTTCACGCGGAAGCTGGGAGCAGCAGGCCTCTGGTCTTGGGATTGTTCCTCTGGTAATCCCTGGATTTCCTCAACTGAGACAGGAGGTAGACCAAGCTGGGTGAGAGATTTGCCCAGGCAGCAATGGCGAGTGTATGAGAGGAAAAAGAAAGGAATGGGGTAAGAGAAAGAGAACAATATTCCAAATGAGACGCTACCGTCAGTGGAAAATATGTGCAATGCATTCTCTTTCATGTGTCCTGAATGGCCTTTGGTTTGCGTCTGTGCGCATCATGGCTATTAATATAGACAAAAAGACAAGCCCTGTCCTGCTGCAGCTCAGATATGATACGTTTAAAGAGTCTCTCACCTTAAAAGAAACAAACGATAAGTGGAGAAAGGTGCTGAATATTGTGGAAAAAATTTTTTCTTGAATATCTCTGAAAGGCTTTGACAGGTCACATGATTCTCAAATGATGGGTCTGAGGGATTTTGTTGATCCAACAGCAAGATATCGCCTGAGACTGTCCAGACAAGCTTGTGTGACACAGTCTTTCCAGGCTAACATATTCAAGATACCTTTTCAAGGGAAGTCAGGATGAAAAGATCAGCAGACAGCAGCCTGTTAAAATAACCCATCTCCATATATGCATATGTAAGCATAAAGTCATTCTGCGATAGTACAGGTTAAAAGAAAATGGACTCCTGGGTGTGTTTTTATGAACTCCTGTACAGCTTTTTGATGGTTGTGAGGGACAGAATAGTATCCACCTTTTTAGGGCTACTCATGGGGAACGAGGGTGAGCTATCACACGTCTCCTATACCTAAGTTGCCTGGGATGTTATTTCAACTCCCTGCCTCCACCCACTCCAGGGTGCTGTGAAACCAATCCCCTCTTGTTCCCTAAAGCAGGAGCCCAGCAGAGAAACCGGCTGGGCCCAGAGGAACCCAGCGGTGCGTGTCCTGGGTCAGGGGTGTAGCTCTCCTCTTCCTCAAACGATGAAACACAAGCAGCTTTCAGGGAGGCCAGAGCGGTCGAGGAGAACACGCCACCCTGAAACTGTTTGTACTGTTTTCTTTATCAGGAACAGATTAAGTAACTGCAGATAAAGTGACAGAATGAGCTGAATTCCTGCTTTGTTAGCATGATCGGCTAAAAAGCTTTTAAGATGGGAAGGACTGTTTATGGGTTCATTTGTTTTCATTGATTGTATCGCTTTGCTTTTTTAACTAGATAATGTTGCTGTGCACAATAATAAACTTGTCCTACGTTCACACTGCAAGTGGCTCGAGTCTGTTTTTTTTTCCAAGATCTGATTTTTTTCCAAGAGGCTGTTCCATAATTTTAAACATGTGACCTGTAACAGACGGCAGTGTGAACAGCTTTACACACATTGCTGTTCTAACTGAGGATGCATTTTAAAAATCTGATTTTGAGCTACATTATGAAAGTGGCCCAAATGATAATGGGGAATAAAAATCCGATTCTGGCTACTTTGGCTTCCAGTGTGAATGTAGTCCTGGACAAAAATGCACGTCTGGCGTTTACTATTGGAAAAAATATGCTTATTTGGCTGAAGTTTTAACAAAGGCCTCATCAAGCTGCTCTCGTGGTTGCTTCAGTACAGTTCTTCATCAACTACCAACCATGATGGCTTGGCTTGAGGCAATTTTTGATTTGCGAATATCTGTTTGAATGGCTCAAAGATCAAAGTGTGACTCTAACCAAAACATCAATATTGAGCCCACATGACGGTTCTGATGGTTTAAACCCTGCAGGAAGTATCGGAAACGTTCCTGCCCAGGGCCACATGAGCCCTTCTTAATAGTTCCTATCTTGATGTTGCAGACTGTTGTTGGCACAAGATTAAATGTGGTGTAATTACAAAAAAATACTGCATATTTTATGATAGGAAATTGGACCTCATTTGCTGCTAATTGCCAGTCCAGAGTGCACCTTTACACGTACACATAATACAACCTACCCTGAACCCGCAGATGAGAAGGTGGAGAATCATCCCCATCTGCATAACACATGCTCGTCTCTCTGAGAACAAGGCCTTATTTGTAGTTTAACATGCTTTTACACTTTCAACACTCTGGCTTTTGTTGTCTTTTTTTTCTGTTCCTGTCAGTTTGCAGGATCATGGACAAGTTTCTTGTTGTTTTCCCACAGTGCATAGTGAAGAAGTGAGTAATGGATAAGGAAATTAAAAGTGGTGCTTGGAGAAAGTGAACATAAGCGAGGAAAAAAGGCCTGAATTGGGCAGGAGTGGTTTACCCTTCGCTTTAGGTTTTTCCTCCGGCTGTGTTTTAACTGTTATGCGATTATCACTCTAAAATAATGAAGCGCACATGATCATTCTGACAAACAAACTATGGCCCCCACAGGCTCACACTTCTATATCTTGTATCACAGCCCTTGAGTGCTCTCCACCAGTCCGTTTCTAACTGCAGTATTTTAGACATAAGAATGATGATGAAATCAACAAAAGTGAGTCCTCTCAGTTCCAGCATCTTGTCATCACCACCTACTTGGACATTTAACTCCCAAAACCTTCAAATAAATCAGCAGGCCTGCTAGCAAAGTGACAGGATTTAACATGCTTTGAGGTCAATTGCTGTAATGTGCACGCACACTGATAAATTTCATTTCCTAGAGTGAAATATATCCAGTTACTTAGTGAAAGTACTGCTTCTACTCTCTGCCTTGAGCTTCTATTCTGTTTTCTTTTCAGATCTTACTAATGAATTTTTGGAAGGCCAAGTTTGAATCCACGTGAGCGCTTTGCTCCCTCCAGCTTTTACTTTAAAACAGGGGTTTCTCAGTCACGTTTCAGAAGGGATGGGGCATAAAAAGCAGACAGACCTGCAGCGGTAAACGGTGTGTGTGTGTGTGTGTGTGTGTGTGTGTGTGTGTGTGTGTGTGTGTGTGTGTGTGTGTGTGTGTGTGTGTGTGTGTGTGGAGAGAGCTGTCAGTGCTGGTTACGCTAACGCCTGTTGGTAGAAGAGCCAGTCTGTCAGAGTGAGTGGGACCACTTCAGCATGAGAACAGCCGTGCATACTTTATCCACGTTCATGTATGCGGCACAGTGAGAATGTTTGCGTTTCCCCCTCGCTGCCCCCTCCCAAGCACTGACTGACATGCTCTTTGGTTTAGCTCTGTACAAACTCAGACACCATGGTTACAGCTGCAGAGATGCTCTTTCTCCGGGAGATGGACAATATTGAAATAAGAGCTCAACCAACCACACATGCCCACACCTTCTTACCACACATCCCTTATTACATTCAACTACCAGCCCCCCTTCTGGCAAAGTTTGCCATGTGAAGGGAAACTATTGGAGCAGGCAGTGCTGCTGACAGCCTGGCCACTGTGTGATCCAACAGCTCGGGCCCACCATTCTGCAAGGCTGGCTGGTGTTTTTCAAGAGACATGGCAGAAAGCCCTGTGGGTCAAGAACTGGGGGCACTTGACTGGAATCGCCATCAGTTGAGCGTGATAGCAGAGTGGCTCCTGCACATATTGGCTTCAGATTCTCTTTCCCAGTCTGCTAAGTAAAGATGAACACATCCCAGCAAAAAATACCGTTTCTACCGAGACAAGTTGTGACATACACATTTTCTCATGACTAAAGTAACGGGATTAAGACTCACGCCTGGATTTTACACTTGATGTATTGTAAACAGAATAGATACGATTTTGGTTGGAAATTGAGAAAGGAGGCAGGCAGAGTGATGGGAGGAGGAAGAGATAAAGGAGAAAAGGGATCATGAGTAAGAGATGCTGTTAGCTCATCCGTTGACTCTTGGCATTTCAAAAGAACACAGTCCTACAGCCAAAGCGGTCCATTCGCCTGAACAATGAACTCAGAGTTACACAGTGAAACAAGGTGCTGTAAAGCCCAGAGTTTGGTTGTTATTACTCCAGCTTGAAGGTTACCTGGAGTTGAAACATTCAATGTGCACAGTTTGGGCACTTGTGACTGCAGAAAACCTGATTGTGTGAATTACACTACAGCTCAATCAGTTGTGCAGCTGTAGTGGCCTCCAGCTGGTTCACAAATCACTCTGCTTGGATGCTGACGTCCTACCTGCAGTATTTTCCAAAGCACTGGTCAGGTTTCCTGGTAATTGGGATCATTGTCGTGGATCAGATGTAGTTTGCGGAGTCAATGACTGCACCATAGAGCTATATGAGATCTGCTTTAAGCATTCAAACACACAAATGCATGCACGCATGCACACACACACACATACACACACACACACACACACACACACACACACACACACACACAC
>BJFM01000241.1:0-18333 GCA_016586285.1 Arothron firmamentum | reverse complement strand
ACACACACACACACACACACACACACACACACACACACACACACACCTTTGGTTCCCATATGAGAGCTGAATAGTGATTGACAGCCCATCCCAGGCCAGTCAGAGGTGGGGCAGGTTAACCCCCGGTGTCTGGGGCAGCTGTGGAGTCATTGGCTGGATGGTTGCTGCACGCTGTAAATTCTCCTGAAAGAAGGTTTTAGTTTTGATTTTAATAGGCACTGTAAATTTATGGTGCCCTGGCTCGGTGAGAAGTAAAGGAAAGGTTATATATGTTTTTTTTCTGCTATTTTGTCCCACAGTCAGTGGAACTTCTCACCATTTCACATTGTCCGATGGAACCAGTGGAAATATGAAAATATTTAAACAGAAATGAAGTCACCAAACAGAAAGATTTCATTTACACCTGGCAATAAGTGTGCCATTGTATATTAAGGTCACATTACATTTATTTTGAAATGGAAGCCATTTCCTGCCTCAGCAGCGTAGAGCGGAGAAAGGGGAGCAGGGAGGTGTGTTTAAGGTAGAAAAGTAACAGAAACATCTGTCTCTTTCTTTGCAGGTGCTTTTTGCACTGAACCAGACTCTGCTGCAGCACGAGGGCGTGCGAGCAGGCAGTCTGCAGGGCTCCTACACCACTGAAGACCTCATTACCCACTACAACTGCGGTGACCTCAGCTCCATCATCTTCAACCATGACACTTCACAGGTTGGATCTGAGATCAGCTCATTTTCCAGAGAACTCCACCCACTCTGTTTGTTTGTTTTGTTGCCATTTAGGCTGTTGGCTCGGTCTTTTTACACTATTTCAAAAAGGGTAATTTTCAGGTCTTAAACTAAAGCATAAAGACATTAGCTGCTCACCCACATGCAGATGGAAAATCAGGTAAAAACTCAGCACGTCTGGCAGGATCTAAGGGGAGTATGGTCTTGCAGCTCCGTGGCTCCAGGGAGGATTTCCACTTGAAGAAAGGAGGAACGCGTCAATGACGTCTTTTCAAATGAATCATGGGGCTTGAGGACATCGGTTAAGCTGATGAAAAAATATTTTTTCCAACATTATTGAGTTTCTTAAGTACTCCTAACAAGGTCTTACTAAACCGATGTGTTATGTTGCCCTGAAAGTACCATGAATTATGCCATAGTTTGTTGCCAACAGCAAGTTAAATCTGAAAAAGGTTGTGAAATCAAGCCAGAAATATCTCCTGTAAATGAATAAAACTATGCTCACTGGATAAAATCATCAATTTTAAACCATAATAGGCAACTTCCGGAGAGATTTTAAATTCTCCCCAGTCACCAAACGTAGCTGTTATCTGGTGAAAGGCCATTCACTGTGCTACGATTCCAGTAGCTCTTATCCTTTCAACCTTTCTCACTGTTCCTCAGATGATCAGATTAATCCAAAATAAACCCCCAAAACCTCGACCCAACAATTTACCCTCCCATTTAACTGCGGTGACCCTTTACATTTTATTGTTCCCTTTGGTTAATCCTACACTATACTCCCTGTGTTTATCTCCCGCTCTGGTGGTCATGATGGATGCCTCCTGCACGAGTCCCCTCTCCTCCTCATGTCGTAGTAACACATATTACACATATTAACATTCCCAAACACATGCTAGAATAATCAAAGGTCTGGCCATGGCCCCTGCTTCCTGCTGATCTATGGCAGTCTTATGTGTGGCTATATGAACACTTTCAAGGCCGTAAAGGAGCAGGTGTTCCTTGACAGATTAAGATGTAATCCAGATAACCCAATAGCAATAATTCTCCCAGTGCAACCTTCATCACAGTAGAATGAGGATGATGATGGGCCATGCAGCCTGGCGCGGCTCAGGTTTATGCTTTTAAGCACCGAAGAGACCTCAAATTCATCAGGAACAAGAAGTAAATTAGGTAAAGAGTTAGACTGAACTAAAGAGCAAAAAGGCAAACAAACCCACTGAAAAGTAGTCTAAACGCACCGTTGTTCCAAGGTTTCACACGCTGCAAGGAATGAAATGTAAACAAATGGAAAGTAACACCAGAAAACTAAGGAGGGAAAAAGGATTCTGAGCCAGATCATAAAGAGCAGAGTGTTGGCAGGACGGAGTGACTGAGCAAGTGAGTGCCGAGCAATAGCAGTAATGAAGGTGGGGGGAAATATCTGCCTGTCTCTCCTCATTTCCTGAACAGGTTGGGACACAAAGCAGCTAATGGCCTTTGTTGAGATAAGTTATCTACATCTCTGGCTACACTCCCACCTTGACCCCTTGCAGAAGGGACGCCTTTTCTGCTCTCGTCATGAAACACTCCCGCTTTTCTCACTCATCAGTGCAATGTTGAAGCATTCTTTCTCCTCCTCCTCTCCCCTCCCCACATTGATGGAGCTTCATTCTGCCTATAAATCACGAGCCCCCATCTGTCTAAATGAAGCGTGGACAGTCATTCATCAGATATTCTGTGTGAGTGCAGCTAGCTTTTTATGTTCTCTGTTCTGTTTAACTTTCTGCAGAGAAAGCACTGATAAGTCAGCAATATGGTCTGTGTCATAAACACCATTTAAATGTGATTACTGAAATTTAACAACCACTCACTCGCTAGAAAGAATAATATTGTTGCATTAGCAGTGATGCCGCGCTAACTGGTCTCCACCATAGAAGCTATAAATTACCACAACATTTGTTTAAAAAAAGTTGTGGTAATTTATGGCTTCTATGGTCTATGACTCCTCATGTGATCATCCAATCATTTGTGATTGGAGTTTATTGGATTTTTATATTGTCTTTGTATCCGCAGCAATCCAGAGCCAACAGATGTTTGAAGTTTTAAAAATAAATTTTTAATTGTAGAAGAACGTTTAGTGATTAGTTTGGGTTTTAAAAGACAGGGTACATCACAGTCAGCCTGTTCATCAGATAAGCATCATCATATGGTCTGCTTTATCAGATAGCTGCAGTAATCTGATTACAAGAAACCTGATTAACACACCTACAATTCACCCCACAACTCTAATGTCTTTGTGTCTGTTTATCTGATTTGTTTCCTCCTGTTATGATTCGTCACAATAACAAAATCTGACCCAATTCCAGAACTCTCCAAGGTCCTAATTTTGTGACCGCACAGTGGAAAAGGTGAAACGAAAAGTATCTGTTTCAAAAGGCCAGAGGGAAAACCTAGGTTGTCCAGGCTGCAAACCAGAGGGAGGAATTCGGATACAATCCAGGGAAGCAGTCCTTAGTGAGAGCTGGCGGAGCCCATGGCAAGTTGCTGGGAACAGGCTAGCAGAGCCAATGCGAAGGAGGCTGCTGGGAGCAGCCCTGAAGAGTCGACAGCCCTGAAGATGCGCCAGGAGGGAAGCCGTCCCATGGAGAACAGGCACAATCCTTTGCAAGCTGCTGGGCACAGGCTTGCAGAGCAAAGGAGAAGGATGCGCGCTGGGAGGAAAAGCTGGGAGGCAGGATCGTCAACTGCTGTAGCAGGTTGAAGCTCTGGCAACGGCTGACAGCAGGGAGAGAGCTTCAGAGCTGCTGCGGTGATGAGAGAATGGGCTGCAGCTGAGGAGATCGAACAGGGGACAGCAATTAGCTTTGGACCTGCCTGCCGTTGCAGGGAAGCTCCCAGCGCACCTGAAAGAAAAGAAAGCAAACAAAAGCAGAGTGGACGGGCGAACCACGACACCTTCTTCTACAACTTGACGTTTAAAAATCAGAGGTTATCAGGCACGCTGTGAAAGAATTGTGATAGGCCTACACACAAAAGTGTTTAAGCACAAAGAGTAAAGACAAAATAGCAATGTCTGTGTTTGAAAGGTGTGGCTACGCCACCAACCTCCATCACACTGCCAACAGGCCTCACTCATCCTCCCTGAATCATGGCCTGTTGGACTCAGTACAGGAGCATCTGTCTCTGTCTGTGTGGCTCCTTATAAATCACAGAGCAATTAAACAGACATACGCACCCTCAGGCTCGCACAAATGTAAACACATTAGGCCACTCAGTCACCCACAAACACGTGCTGCAGCTGCCTGAAGGCACACACGGCAGTTCGACACTGCGCCCTTCCATCTTTCGTAGCTTCTCTGATCCACGTTTATTAAATAAATGAATAAATAAACAGCCCACTGACGCACTGTGGGTGGGTGAACTCATTCACCAGGTTTTTTTTATCAACAGCATCCCCACTCAGTCTAAGTTTTTGATTTTTAGATGATTTGTGGTCAAATTTTTTTTCCCTCTTTTTCAGCTGCCTCAGTTCATCAACAGCTCCCTGCCGGCTCACGACCGCATCACAGCCCAGCAGATAGACCACTACTTCCGCCAGGAACTCATCTACAAACGCAACGAGCGCATGGCCCGCCGTGTGTCGGCGTTGCTGCAGAAAAATCCCAACCAGACCTACTTTTTTGCCTTCGGCGCTGGTGAGTGAGACTCTGAGTTCGTTTACTCTTCAGTTGATCATGGAGATCTATCGTCGCTGTAGTTCACAGACAAATCGCGGTTTGTTCTTTCCATATACATTCTGATTACAACTGGATGATGGTGTGTTTGGATCTAATTGTGCAGCTCAGGTTCACTTTCGTCTCTCACACTGATCCTGTCAGCATTGATGCATTTTTATAGCAAACAATTTGTTCTATTACATGTTTGAACGGAAATTTGGAGAAAAAGCAAGACAATAATAATCCCGTACAATGATTCCCATATCTCAGGCAAGGAAATCTGTGTCTAACACTCTCTCTCTCACACACACACACACACACACACACACACACACACACACACACACACACACACACACACACACACACACACACACACACACACACACACACACACACACCTGACACACAAATGGTGGCTGGACAAGGAAACATCAGCCTTGTCCAAATAGCTCAGAGAACGGCAATGCTCAGAGGAAGGATCTTGACATTCCGACTTAATCACACCCACACGCTCACATGCACTCACACATTGACACAGAGCCACACACTCCTGATGCACAGACATGCAGTTAGGTAGTAAACAGAAAAAAAAAAACCTCCTGTATTGTAAGTAACCACAATTACTATGTGTACGTTACTACCCATATTCGTGCATGTACGTATGCACACACACACCCACCCACACACACCCACCCACACACACACACACACACACACACACACTTCCCCCCGGTCAGACCACTCAGGAAACATTAGCAGCATTAGCCAGGAATGCTAATTGAAACAAACAGCTCATGTTTTTCTTTCCATTTGGGAGGTTTGTGCTGGTTGCAATTGTGTGCATATGTGTGTGTGTGTGTGTGTGTGTGTGTGTGTGTGTGTGTGTGTGTGTGTGTGTGTGTGTGTGTGTGTGTGTGTGTGTGTGTGTGTGTGTGTGTGCGTGCGTGCGTGTGTGTGTGGGTGGGTGGGTGAGTGGGTGGGTCGATGGTTGTATGCATGTATGTGTGCAATAGCAAAACAATATTCTTTTGAAAGGAGCGCTCATCAGATGAAAATTGTAACTAAAGTCTGTCACATTTGATATTTGGCTGGAAAAAATCTGTGAGGCTGCATTTGGAATCGTCATCATGTGAAGGTTACCAACTCAAAACCACAAAAGGGAAGAAAATAAACATTAGATCAGACTGAGAGTGGAGTGGGAGCTGACTAACCACTTAAACTCCTTGAGAGGTGGCGAAGCTTTCCCATGTCCAGATCTCCTAAACCTAAAGAGGTCAGTGTGCTGGGCAGCTCCCTGACTGGAAACTCTAGAAAAGGGTGGAATCAGATGGAGTTTGGCCCTGACAACATCTCCACACTGATGGAATGTAACTACTGTACCAGCTGTAATTACAGTAAGTTTGGTTTTTTTTTTTTATGCCTCTCTACTCATTGTCACCATTCTAAAGTCTTTACAAGTCTGCATCCACTTTTTAATACTCATTTGGTCGTCATGCACAGTAAAACTTCGTGCACGGATGGCGTCTCAAGAACAATTTTGGAGTCCCTGATCTTGTACAACACGTGGCCTGAACATCTGTGTCACAGCCATCCTCACGGATCCGACGGTCGTTAACTTGTAGCCCCGATAGATGAGTAAATTTACTGCCGCAACGCTCCAGTAAATATCAAAGGTTAAATTAGTATCAGATTCCTTTGAAAATTCATGCAAACAGATTAATACGGCTCAAGTGTGAGCCTTGTGTGTGGTTAATGCAACAGCTTTCAGGGAGAAGAGACAATATTTTTCTTTTTGTTTGCTTTGCACTCTAAGATGAGTGTTTTGCCAGCTGTGGGTTCCCATGCTGTCCTTTTTGTGTCCAAATGTCCAAACACCCCTCCAGGCGGTTCTCCAGCATGGACCATCGGTGATCATGTGCGTCGAGATACCAGCAGGCCACAGCCTTGTGTCTGACAATCTACTGGCAGGCACACACACACACACACACACACGCACACGCACACGCACACGCACACGCACACGCACACGCACACGCACACGCACGCACACACACACACACACACACACACACACACACACACATACGCACACACATCCAGTGAAAACAGTGAAATTCTTGGACAGATCCGTGTGCAGAGTTCCAGATTTCATTTCCAATCTGAATATATTTTTTCAGATTTATTCCTACATAAGCCAGTTATTTGGACTCGCTTCGCTGGTTCATTTAAGGAAAAAGTCAGCTGGTACAGTCCATTTGTCACTAACAGCAAGAAGGGATATAAACTCAAACGTCATCAGCTGGAGTACACAAACAGAGATTCTCCTGTTCTTATTAGAGCAGTTTAGCTACGCTGAGGGAAGGATGGAGAAACTGCGGAGACCAACTGGGAATATTAGTAAAACAAACACGCTGGAAAGAGTTCATTAAACCACCCCTTTAACAAAGTCTCTTCTTTTTCCCGTCTATTATTTATTCCTCCAGCACACTGACTCATGTCTTTACAGGCCTGTAACTGTCCCTGCTGGTCCCGGTTCTCTTTTGGCTGTAACCAGCTGTGAAATCCTATCACCCAGTGATGCCAGGCTGTATTAAGTGACGACCTCCGCCCTCGTAAATCCCCCTTACTAGAAAAGTTGGAGGAAATCACAGTTACTTTTTTCTTGTGTTCTACATACAGTCTGACCGCAAAGCCTATTTTGAGTTATAAAGAGAAATAAAGAGGACGGGGGTCGTGAGGAAAAAAAGACCAGATGTATTTTAGAGTAAATAAAAGTTGGGAGGTGTAATAACAGGCCCTGGCTAAAGCGAGCACGTAAAATTCAATCTTTATGGTCGAATCTAAATAATCACATTAACATGAGGCAGGTTTTTGCGTGCTGTCTGCACACAGGACCCAGTTTGGATCAGTGAATTCAAACATGGACGCCTTTTCCTGTGTTTCTGCGTCAAGGCTGTTCCAGCAGCCCTTCCGTCAGACTCTTTAACTCCGACTTGAAGCCAGGCCAGGGTGCAGAAGGAAAACAGGACTGTTGGGAAAGCGCTGCTGCAGAACTCGGGTCAAGGCCGTCTAATGTTACTGTTGTCACAGACCAGTCCAGAAGGACAATTAAACAACACAGTGTGTGTATTAAGCGTTTTCGGGCAGGAAATCCATCTCTGCTCAGCTCAGCGCCTCACTTTTCCTCCACACACCTACACTTTCCTGCAGCGCGACTGTTCCTGCTCACGGATGCCAACATACACATGTTGTCACAGACATTTCGTGTTTTCCTCACCTCTGCCGACAGGTACTTAATACAAATTACCGAGGCATAATTGAATTACTGTAGCAGTATTGAAGAGCTGGTTTGTGCTCTGGAGCTCGGTGTAGGGCCAAACTTTTGACATTGATTATCCACAAAAGGAGCTCTGGAACGTTTCAGCTAATTCTAAACATACTGTAATCACAGATATCAGACAAAGTGATTAACTGCTATAGAGTTTCAAAAGCAGGGCAGAATCTGATTCCTGTTATTTTAGTTTAAAAAAAAGCTTCTCTATTTTTTTAACTGATAAAATCAGCATAATCTAATTTATCATCAGTGAAACTTGTTGTGACAGTTTTTTTTCAGGGACCAAAAATCTTAAAGTGAGGGATGACAGCCTCCCGGAGTGTGTTCTGATTAATATTTTAATTCAGTTCACCTGTGATTACCTGATATCAGCAGCCTATCTGGAGACCGACGGTACTGTCCGTGGTGCTGAAGTGGAAAATACGTTTATAATTGCATTTGATTAATTGTGTCATGTAGAAACGTGTCACAGTGGCACCTTTGCTAATAACTTCATAATGAGTTTTTTTAAAAGCTGAGATGAGTTATTGTAAAATGAGTTTAGCTTTGTAGACTGCTGCCTTTTCAGAAAATAAACGCAAATCTTTAAGAATATTTAATTCCATCCATAGATGCTCTCTATAAAACTCTATAAATCCACTAAAAAAAACCAACATTTGCACAATTAAATGTACCCATCCAGTTGGATTTACTTCCACTGTGTTAGTGATGATAACACTCAGTGACATGAGCGTTGTGTGTGCGCTTGGATAGATGGATCAGCAGCAGATGAAAGCAGCGAATGAAAAATGTGCACATTGGCACATTGTTTCATTTGGGCACATTGCAAAAAATCCACTGCCTTTTTTCCATCCATCATTCAACTTGCAAAATATGCATCCCCACTCTTGAAGTCAAACAAACGGCAGCCATTGGCTGCTTTGCTCTTGCCGCAGCGCTCCGCTTCAGCAGGTTTTCATTCGTCGGGCCTCTGGCCGCCGCCGCCGCTCCTGCTGCCCGGCCTTATTGAAAACATCCCCTGGAATTTCCTGATGCTGCCATGACTGAAACATCGCTTTAATCACTGATACACACGCACGCACGCACGCACGCACGCACACACACACTCACACTCACACTCACACTCACACTCACTCACGTGTAAGGTTAGCCCTATGCCTTTATGTCCTTGTGACAGGAAAAGTCACATGATCTCAGGTATTCGTAGCCAAAAGTGTAGTTCATGTCCTGACAAGTGCGCAAAATCATGTGCTTGTTTTGACGTTAGGCCCACTTTGGGTGTGTGTGCAGAAAGTTGACTCTTGCGCACGTGTTCCGCTCTGGAGGACTCTAACACTCTGGTCCAGCCAGAGCAGGCCCATGTGGTTTGCAGTTACTTATGGCGTTGTGGTGTTAAAGCGATGACTGATTTGGGGGGGGTGGGTGTCTGCTTAGTGTGCATGCCACTTTTTGGCTGTTTCTCTGGTGCATATCTGCTTTTCTGAGACCCTCTTCTGTCTGTCTTATGGTTGCCGTGGTTTCTTCTTCGCTCTAATTCCATAATGTCTAACTTAAGCTGCTAGTTTACTGTTTTCTCCTACTGTGTCCATCCTTCCATCCTCTGCTGTCCTCTCTCTAATAAAACGCTCTGCAGTTCTGTTTCATCTGCCTCTTGTGTTTTCCTGTCTGCATAGCACAAGTCAATTTTATGAAGTGACAAGAATGCCATGCCAGGCATATCATCTGTTTAACAGAGGGGTGATAAATCAACATTTCCTCCGCTGACAGTCTGGGCTTAGTGTGATTTATATTTGGACAGCTTGTTGCTTTTGTTTATTTTCCAAAATGCATGTCATTCTCAGTCAATTTTACAGAAAACAAAAGACCTTTATTTTACCTCCTATGCACTTTCGTGTCTGTTTTTGGGATTATGCAGAATGTGCACAGCAGATCCAACCAGAAGATTAACAAAGGCACAAAGGGCTGTGTGTTTCCTTCAATCTCAAATAAGTCTCTGTTACTTGTTACTTCTTAGTTACTTGTGTTTTGGACAGAAAATACTTAAACTTTTTCCAGAGCAGCCAAACCCCAAAATATGTCGTACCTGAACTGCAGCAGCACAGCTAGCGTTAGCCTCGTGAATGTGCGATAATGTGTGTTTGTGTGGTGTGCTTGAAAGCAACTTAAGGCGAGTTGTTTCTGATTTGGATCCCAGCATCACTCATTAGCTCATTATAACATTACACATTTGGTGAGCAATGGAAAGAATGTCTCATTGCCTTTGTCAAGCCAAAAAAAAGCTTAATGCAACATTTCAGAACATGTGCCTCGGTCTTCATTCTTTCATCTCTGGAGCATTAAAACGAGCCTACACGCGACTCAGCAGCAAACATGTGCATGACTGGGACGACAAGGATTCATTTCTCCGCCACTGAAGCGCTGTTGATTTTCCTCTGCGCTGATAAATTGGATTCAGTTTCAGGTGTAAATCAGATGCTGATTAAACTGAATGAATTTAAAACCAGCTGGCATCGCACGGAACCACACACAAGCTGGATGCACATGCGGGTCACACATGCACGTCACACACCTCCACGCTGGTCTCTGAAGTCATGCCTTTTATTCAGCATGTGTGTGTTAGCATATGTTCTACACATAAACACTCAACTGTAAACACTAAAAGGGCCGTTGGACTCAAAATTGTGCTCAGTTGTCCTTTCTCTCTCAGTTCCTTTAAATTGCTATTTTTTTTCCCTTTTCCACTTTCTTCGCATTCTTTCCTGGCTGCGGCAGGAGCTCTGCAGGCTCAGTCTAAATATTTAAACTTGGGGACTCTTTAAAGCTTTAAGCTCTTTTCTGACATGGGCCGTTGTCAAGGCAGGCTGCGTCAGACAGTCTGCTGCTGAGATCATCAGAAACAATGTGGATATATATGTTACTTCGGTGGGGGGCTGATGTCATGGCGTGCAGCGTAGATATCAGATAAGCATATTACTGGAAATTTGAGGAGCTTTCAGGTCTTTTGATGCAGCTTTCTTGGAAAATGCTACTTCCGTCAGAATTACTGATAAACTATAATTGGTTGATAGCTGTTTAGGGGCGGGGTTTAGCTAATCAGACATCTGGAGTATAATTCCAGCCCGGTAGGAAGTGTTCTTCATCACCACCATCCAATCATCGAACAAGTCTAAATTAAAGACTCGTTGAGTCAAAAAGCCCCAATGTTCTTCTGGCTGCTCATGGTGGTCTGACTTGTCATGTCGCAGTTTATCCTTTGATTTAAAACCCATTTCTCCATTATGTCAGCACACACACACACACGCTCAAGTAATTTCCAAACAAATCTACTGAATATATCTCCGTCAGTGACGCCTTCTGTTCTGTGTATTCAACCTCACCTTTTCACCTCTCTTTAATCTCCTGTTCACATTGCTGGGAGGTCACAGTTTGTGTTTGCTTCGATCATAACAGTACCCAGAATGCATTCTGGTTGAGTGGAGGATGTATACATTGTGCAATCCTTCTTTCCGTCTGCTAATGCACTCCATCTATCCTTGTCCAGCCACATCCTGGCGGTGGCTTTTCCTCCTGTCATACTCTGATCGCAGCGGTGCCATCCTTTCAAACAGCTTTTATACTATTATGATGTGATGATGTCTCCTTCCTCATAGTAAAACACATGTTTTCTTGGTAAGAGAGGGGGAAAGACCCCATTAGGCAGTGTACTCACTGCAAACAGGCGCTCTCAATTTCACCTAAGAAAATATTGAAAGACTACAGTATTGGCTTTATTAGAGTGATGACAGAGGAGGCGAACCTGAGGCCAGCACGTCAGGCAATATGTGAGAGTGGTTGAAAATGGTCTGAAACCACATGACCACAAGTTATGTTACTCCTGACTGGGCCACAGTTCACTCTGCACGTGGAGAACCAGGATGGAAATGGTCAGAAAAGAGCAAGCTGAAGTTGCTGCAGTTAGTTGGTGGATATTTAGGTTTAGATGGAGTAGATTTGACTCTTTCAGCATTTCACCACATTCATAGTTGGAATGAGGAAGTTGATTCATCATTCTCATGAAGGAAATTTATGAAAGCAACTCATGAAGCTTCTGTATAAACCAGCGGAGTGTTTGGTAGTTCACCTCCAGTCCTGCAGGAGGGGTCAGCTGACCCAATTATCAAACTTCCTGTCTGCTCTACATCGGTTTTCCTGACACAGAAACTCCAGCAGCCCTGCTTCCCACACCCATATAGACATAAACACATTTATGTGCATGCAAATAGCTATTATCTCTTCACCCAGTTATAAACAAACAGCACGCAAATGTCTCTTGGCTGAATGTGTTTCTTTTTTGTTGAATCCCTCTACAAAAGTTCCAATTTGGAAGAAGCCAAATATTTATGGGTATTTGACAAATTTTGGCAACTCCTAGGGAACCGTGCCATCACTCAGTGTAAGTTAAATGTGGTAAATGTCAACATTTGAGAAAAGAAAGACCTGTGTGTGTGTGTGTGTGTGTGTGTGTGTGTGTGTGTGTGTGTGTGTGTGTGTCTAGGCGAATGTGTTAGCTGTTAACTGCGTAGCAGTGTTTTTCCATTGCTAGCCTGTTTGTTTGCCTGTGCAACAGTTTATTTGAGAAGTCGGTGCGTACTCGCTAGATCTCGGAAATGCCGAATGACGCGAGGGATTAAAAGCTTAAAGAATGCCATATTTACAGTACAGCAGGTGTGTCCTGGAGTAACAAAAACGCTGCATTTGTTTGTCTTCCTTGCGAAAGAAAAACAGCCTTTGCGTCCCACATGCAGAGGGACCGACGCGGAACTGTGCGCATGCGGTGCACATGACGGCAGAGGCAATCGTGACGGCGCACCCAACAGGCAGCTTGACCTCCCACCCTGTAGAACACACAGGAGGTGTTCCCCTCTGCCCCCGGCCCGCAGAAAATAATGAAATGGCTGCTTGACACAGATATGAGGGTTGTTGAGTCTGTCAGCGTGCAGTCACGAGCCGACTCTGAGAAAAGAGGGATGACAGGAAAGACAGAAGAATGTTTGAGGGGGGATTCTTGGCAATAAAGACGCTGTTTAATTTTTTCCGTTCTACATTACTGCAGTAATTTTCCCAATAATGTTTAAGGTTCAGTAATATAGGCTACTACCCCATAGACTAAATCTTCTGCAGATTTTACACCAAATAAATTTGCCCAGTGTGGCATTTTTTTTAGTGAAATTTAACTGAGAGCAGATGTGTTTATGGCTTTGTGTGGCTTTATACGTCAGCCGCAACATTAAACCCACTGACAAGTGAAGTGAATAATTTGGTGTAATACAATGGTCTGCTGAGAGACTTCAGTGAGATTTACACGTCCCCCCCAGGACCCTGCCAGACCACAAGTACCATCCAGGAACGGTTAAAGAATCCAGACTCGTGCTCTGACCTCGTCACCCCGCCGACAAGATGGCCACCCTGAAAAAAGATGTTCAGGAAATGCTGATGTGCCCCATTTCTGTCATTGTGAGGATGCTTTTTTGTGTCCACCTTCACACACACACACACCGAATCGCTGCGTAATCCCGTCTGATCTCGCCAACATGCTGTTGTTAGAAGCCGCCGCTCACTCCTCAGCCTTTTACACGGCTGCCTTTGAACCTGGCCACCGAGGAAAGCACAGCACGACAGGCACACAGACCATCGGGACAAACGGGAACATCATAATGATGAAATTGATAGGGTTGGTGGGGGGGTGGGGGGGGGTGGGGGTGGAAAACGAGGGCTGGATATTGTCAACGTGTGTGTTAATAAGTTGCAGGAGAGAAGTGTGTGTGTGTATGTGCGTGTATAAATGTTAGCATGCAGTGGTTCGTATGAGATCTGTTTGAGTGATGTCAGGCTGCATTACAGGTTATTGCTGGGTTGAGTGACACGCTGGATTATCGGCCGATGGGAGACATTTTTTGAAAAAAGCTTTTATCAGCAGGAGGCTGGGGCCCACGTGTTTGATGTTACTCTAAAGGAATCAGGCATTAGGTGCAGAAGGCGGGGAGGGGGAGCACAGCGGAGACTGGGGGTCGAGAGCCAACAATGTGTAGGCAGGTCGTGAAGAGGGGTTGTGCCCGATGAGGAACTTAACACCGATGTTACCTTCCTTTAAACGCGGCTGCATTTACCTCAGCATTGTGTGTCTGTGTGTGTATGTTCTGCAGGTCACTTCCTTGGAAACTACAGTGTGCTGGAGATCCTCAGGCAGGAGGGCTATGAGATCGTCCACATCCCCCCCGACCACCAAGAGCCGGTCACAGAGTGAGTAGGCCGTGATGGAACAGGCGACAGACGGAATGTTGTTGAATTTGACAATAAAACACACCATGACGCTGTTGCCGGGAAACCAAAAGCAGCTGAATGTTTTTTTACACTGTGAACTCAATGAAAGTCCTTTTAACTAAACGTCACAGCAAATATGTGTGCTTTTGTCTTCGAGGCTAAAGCCTTCCACTGTAACGAGACTCCACACAAGTGAAAACCTCCACACACGTGAAAGTGGTTTTGCACGGTTCTTTATCAATATCAGGCCGTAAATCGTGTTGTCATGTTTCATTTACAGATCAGATGCAATGAGCTTGACTTGTCATTGATACCTAGTGTTCATCCAGCCCCCACCGGTGTGTGTGTGTGTGTGTGTATGTGTGTGTGTGTGTGTGTGTGTGTGTGTGTGTGTGTGTGTGTGTGTGTGCATGTGTGCGTGAGCTTTTCAGGCTGAGAAACTAAACATTTGCTTCTGGCAGCTTTGCCGACACATGTGGACGCAACAAAGTCCGTCAAACAAAGGAAGAGCAAAACGCAGCCAGACCACTTATTCTGTCTGGACTGGCTCTGCTTAACCTGGGTAGATTTATTAAAGTGCAATAGAGACTCAGTCCAAATTGATCTCTGCAAGAAATAAAGCTCAGCTTTGCTGGAATCCTTTGATAGCTCATCAGCTGCCTCCCTTCCTTTCCTCTCTCCTGGCTCCGCGAACATCCAGCTGTTTCTGCCTCGTTCTCAGCAGCCACTGTAACCACGGTCAACAAACACGTGCACGCACGCTAGCACACATGCACACATGCACGCGCGCACATCCCTACACGTTTATCTTTGCAGAGCAGCTTTTCCAGACCATTGAAAGCACGTTACATCCACCCTCTGCTATTCACACACTGGCGCCAGAATAACCAACCAGATTCTAGAATCGTTTGTGCACTGGTGTGCACTGAAGGTGCTTTTATGGGGTTCAGCATTTCGCTTAGTGTGAGTGTGAATGTTTGTCTTTGTATATTGACCTTACATGGTGTAGCTTCTCGTCCAGAAGCAGTTGGGAAAGGCTCCAGGCCCACCACCAACCTGTTAATTGATTAAGCCGTAGACGTATGGCTTGATGGATGGTGCCTTACTGAAGGACACTTTGACATACAGACGTCCAACCTTTGTAACACAAGAGCAGGCACCCTCCAACCCTCACCCTGAGCTACAGCCACCCAACTGTCACAACTAAATGCTTTACTGTAACCCTGACTTAAACCAAACTCCAAACTGATCCTTAATAACGATTCCGAACTCTCAAACAGTTGAAGTTGTGAGGACCAACAAAAATGTCCTCACTTTGCTGGTAGAATGAGTAGTTTGCTACTCAGTAAGTAGCAAGTACAAGAACACACACACACACACACACACACACACACACACACACACACACACATGATCACACATGTGCAGACTTAGACACTCTTGGCTCCTGGGTACAAGGTGACATGACAGGCGAGGGGATAAACACCCCAACATGTCGGAGGTTTTTCAGTTCGCCTCAGAGCAGAGCGGTTTGGTGAAAGGAGCCTGAGTATGACTGATGGGCAGAGCATCTGGGTTTGGCTGTGGAAGTCACCGCAAAGATCTGTCCTGAAATCAACCACAGCATGGAGCCATAATACGGTTCACTTTGAAATGAGCAAAAGGAAATCTTGTTACTGGTGGGTAATCTGTCAGACGTGTTCATGTAGTCGGATCATTCTTCCCTGCTCTTCATGCAAACACCAAATACTGCATCTGTTCAAATGGACACGCTGTTTACACAAAGACAATCTAATGTGGAACTTTAGAGACTTTTTTAACTACTGTAGGTCCACATTTCTAAGAGCTTATCATGTTTTCTGACTGTCACCACTATGAATCAGCATTAACTTAACTTGTTTGGGTGAGTTTTCTCTGGGGGTATAAATACAAAGAAGATGAATAAATGAAAGAATCAGTTAGTTAGAGGTATATTAGTTGAAGTAAATTATTGAAAATACTTTTGGAGTCAATTTTGCATTTAATTTTATTCCACATCTACTAAAACTGTGTTTTCTAGACTTCTGAAATTGTTTTAATGGGAACTGTTTTAAATAGGACCCCTTTGATATTCAAACTATGAAGTCTGAAGAACCAGACTGTGGCTTCCAACGTCTGCTGCAAACTTTGACAGACTATAAAGTCATGTGCACCTAAATCCATTTTTTGTAACATTTTTCCAAAACGCAAAGTGACGTTTGGTTCAACGAGAACATCAACACAATGGAGAGAAAGAGTGAGTAATGGGTAGGAAAAGAACCCGAGAAGCGGTCGCTGAATCTGGGTGGTCCGCTTTTGGGGAGATGTCAGATTTGACGTAAGACGGAGGCCACAACTGTTATAACTTCTTTTAATGTTGGCATTTCTGCCAACGCAGCGCTCATGAAGCAGCGCCGCCCATGTGATGTTCACAGCTCCAAATCCAGTCAAGCGTTTTAAGTGGAAAGTGACAGAGTGGTCAGGAACCACAAACAAGAATATTCCACGGCATCCCCTTTAAAATGTTTTCATATTCTCAGTTATGACACAAAACAGACAGAACTCAAGGGTTTAAGTGATTCCTCTACTTGCGGCGTGAATTGAAATGGTCGAATCATTGATGTGTTAAACCGCTGTTTTTTTGTTTTGTTTTGTTTTGTTTTGTCTGCCTGCAGGAGCAGACCCAGCCCAGCAGAGGAGCCCACAGTAGAATCAACCGAGGAGCCCACGGACGTAACTCCCACCAGCTGGACAACCGGCTCTCTGGAGCTGCAGGAGCCGGAGAACATGCCCGGCCTTGGAGATGAGGAGCTGCCTCACATGCTGCTCCCCGACAGCCTGAGCCAGCTGGAGGAGTTCGGACGGCACAAGCGGCTACGGAAAGCTCACCGTGGCCACGGCAGGCCCCGCCTATTCAGTGACCTGTGGGTCCGCTTTGGGGACAGGTGAGTTTTTGAGTCACCTTGTTTTAAACTTTCTTCCAACTCTTTCTGCTCGCTAAACTCATCTCTGCCATCTTCCCTGTCTGTCTACAAAAGCACTTCTCCGCCACCAAACGTGAGGATTATCAATGGCTATGTAACGGTGGATCCGCCACTGACACATCTGGAGCAGCACAGACGGCTGGAGATCCACCCCACTCAGAGGCACCCGACCCCAGCCTCAGCCGCTCGGCCTGCGGCCAGCTCGGCCCACACGGCTCTGGTTCACAGCACGATCCTGCTGGGGATAGTTTTAGCTTGGATGTCGTCAGACTTGCTGTTCTCCTCCTGACCACACAAACGCACACAGGCAGGAAGGAGCTCCAGGATGATCCTCTCCTTAAGTTTGTCCTGCAGGAAGAGGACAGCTACCTTCCAAATTGACTCATATCTCAAAATGAGTGGAATAAACTCTCTGCCATGTTACAAGCAACAACTGGGCTGTGTTGGAGTATGCGACCTCCAAACATCACCAAAACCTTAAAGAAAAACAAGAGACGAGCAAGACTTCTGAAGAGCATGTAAGGTGGAATCCTCCACCTAAAGCAGTTTAACTCTACAAAGTAGAAAACTAAGGCTGTCATTAATAATAAGTATAGAAAATATTACTAAATGAGGTGAATGCAGTCTGACAGTTCTTTAGGAGGTGGTTCTTGTAAATTGTTCATTTTGTTCATAAAGAATTGTTGTATATTTATTATTTCTGGAAGAGAAGAATATATTTTCTTGCTTTTGGAGGATAAATGAAGAAATAAACTTTTAAAACTATTGTTTCACAATTTTTATGTTTTTTTTCTCAATGAACGAATGGATTAGAGCAGAAATAGAGGATATATACCAAACAGTAATCGCCGTCTGCCACCTTCTGGCTGACAAGAAGAATTGCGGGTCTCCGTTTGTCAGGTATGTTTGCAGCATATTTGAGTCATATTTCATGCTTGAGCAGTTATATTAAGAGCTCCAAAAGGACTGAAAATGCATAAAGATTCCAAATGTTTCATGTGAATTTTTTTGGGTTAATTAATATAGTAATAAGCCGATTAATTAATATAATAATGAGCCGAATAAGTTTAGAAATGCTCGTTTTACCGGGCAGAAATAATATTCTAGATTGTATCAACTGTACAAAATATTATTTTGGTCCAGATAAAATGTTATTAATTTTGATGTGTTCCTGAATATTAAAATTTCCAAAAGTGTTCTTCAATTCTTCACGTTTGCATAAGAAAAAAATTAGAAAATGGCATACATTGTTTTATACATATATATATATATA
>BJFM01000240.1:55255-65557 GCA_016586285.1 Arothron firmamentum | reverse complement strand
CACACACACACACACACACACACACACACACACACACACACACACACACACACAACAAGTGGTGTCCGACTGGGACACTGTCAGACCAGCTTAAACCAGATGCTGGTGGTGGTGGTGGTGGTGGTGGTCCTTCTCACTCCTTAAGACTGTGTGAGGAATCTCCCCATATTGGATCAGCTTTCTGCAGCAGTAACCAGGACACCTACTACCAACTCTGCCCAAATCCATTTTTAGATACAGAGACACTTGGACAAACTAGACGTTATTTCAGTATCTGTACTTCATGTTCCTTTAATCTCAGTTACACCCTCTAACACTTTTATAGTACTTTTCATGCTCTTCCAGATAGTACTAGCTTATTACATCATGAAACCCGGTCTAATTTTATTGCACACTTTTATATTTAACCCCTTCTATTGTATAACTTTTATTAATAGGGATATCATTATTTCAAATGTATTTATGTGCTACAAGGCCAAAAACAGTCCACTTTCCGTTATCATTTATTACATAATTATATTATGGCCATAAAACCTTTTATTTCTTTCCTGTTCATTGAGGGGAACCATTGGCTCAGTCAGTATGTGAGTTGACCTATACACGTGTGTGCAGTCCTATAGGAGTTTGGTCATATTTCACAAGAATGAAAGTGGGTCTACGGCAGTGTTGACAGGTCTCAATGTCTCCCAGGCATGCAGTGTCTACGCAAGACATACAGAGAAGTCATGTGCCAGGTGTTTGTCATCAGTTGGTGCTGCAGCAGTCTAAACTGTATGATGTGGGTCATAGACGCGTTATGACCCATATACCTCGTATTATTTTTCAGATATATGGGTCAGAGACACTTTATGACCCATATATCTGAAAAATAATATGAGGTGCTGTGAGGCACTTAATGTCATCCCGTGCAGGACACACTTATTGTCCGTCTGCTTATCTTATATGTAACAATTAACACAGAGAGACACAAACAAGGGTCACCAATTCAATATGTTGCCTTAGGGCGCCAACAGTTTGTTTTCCGCATGACCTGACGCATTTTATGACTTGTTGCGCTGTTAAAGCTTAATCTCTCTCTCTCTCTCTCTCTCTCTCTCTCTCTCTCTCTCTCTCTCTCTCTCTCTCTCTCTCTCTCTCTCTCTCTCTCTCTCTCTCTCTCTCTCTCTCTCTCAGCCATAAACCTTTACACAGTTCAAATTCTGTCGTGAACCAACTGTCCTAAATATTTCCCCCATTTATAAATTATACAGGCTGTAATGTTCAGGTCATTTTCTTACTAAATTTCCGCAATGACAAATGCCCATCAATATAACGAATTAATATGTTTGTTGAACGTTATTATCACTGACTTATTATTTACCAACATAGCTTTTAAAAAAATGTATTATTCAAGTACAGTATTATTGCAAGTTTGAGGTGCAATGTCCACAACTTTCCAGAATTGTGTTTAGCATTGGGAAAAGCAGTTTAGATGTACAGTATTTTCATGACCTCATACACGACTTAAGAATTTGAATATTTCACACGTCCCGCATTCTTACGAGCGTGTCCTGGCTGAGGGCACGCAAACGCAGCATTGGCCGTATTCCATTTCTCTTACGTCACCGGTGTTTAAAGCGAGCAGCAGCGCCGAGATGCTCCTGTCAGCGGACAACTTCTTGACACTGGTCGGGTTGTCAGTTGTCTTGATTTTTTCCCTTCTTCTTCTTCTAAACCCTTCCCATTGTCTTTATCTTCCGCTGAAACTACTTTTGAAACCAGTTTTTTGCAGAAATGACCGTGACTCCGGAACACCGGCGCTTGACCTACGCCAAAGTGAAGCGAATTGTGTCATATTTTTCAGGTGGGTATAGTTTCTGTCTAGATTTTTAGTCAAATTAATTACTTGTGCAAACACAGAAATATACAATAAAGTCGAAGCATAGAAGGTAATCTTAACATGTGAAGTTAGTCCTTATTGTAACATGAGCTGTCGAGGCTTACTGCAAGTTCCATAACTTAGTTGAACACAGAAACACCAGCTAACATACCGAGTAAATACAGCTGTCCAGCTCTTATGTAATAGATTAACATTTTGGCTGCCTTACAGCTCTGCTCAAGGAAAAGAAGGTTGGCTTCAGTGACTTCTTACACAAATTTCTCTCTAGTCAACAACTCTTCCAACAGTAAGTTCATCATCTTGACAGCCTTTTTCTTTTAATTTGTGCTGAATAAACCCAAGGTCATGTGCCTTTCTCTTTATAAATGAAGTCTAGATAATGATAAAGTCCTGCAGAAAGATAACAGGCTGAGAAGAGAGACTATAGAGATGGCCGTGGTGGTGGTGAGTACAGAAGGGTGGAAAGAATATGCTGAGTGTGGACGCGCAGCAGAAACTAAATAAGACCCCCTGATCCTGACCTCTTTCCTTCCAGAGCTCAGTGAACGCACAACAGCCTCAGTAAGTCACTTTCTTCTGCAGCACAAATACAACAGAGAAGCCAGAGGATGGGGAGTTATGCATGTGGGGTAGTGTGCTTTTATTAAACATTCTGATCGAAAATGATCTCGTAACTGTAAGCAAACGGAAAAAGTTTTGTTATCTTTTGTTTAGCAGGATGAAGCCATCAGACTTTGACTATCTCAAGGTTATTGGCAAAGGAAGCTTTGGAAAGGTCTGTATTTAATTCTCATATGTTTGTTTTATTTCTTTTTCCCAACATTTAATCACAGTGTGAACTACCACAGGTGCTGCTGGCAAAACACAGAAAACACGGAAGATACTACGCAGTGAAGGTTCTTCAGAAACAAACGATTGTCAAAAGAAAAGAGGTCATCTATCTATCTATCTATCTATCTATCTATCTATCTATCTATCTATCTATCTATCTATCTATCTATCTATCTATCTATCTATCTATCTATCTATCTATCTATCCATCCATACATCCATCCATCCATACATCTGTTGTTCTATCTGTCTATTGATCTATCCATCTGTCTGTGCTCTGCAGCAGAAGCATGTGATGGTTGAGAGGAGTGTACTGCTGAAGGGGTTGCAGCATCCGTTCCTGGTGGGCCTTCATTTCTCCTTCCAAACTGCAAACATGCTTTATTTCGTCCTGGACTACGTTAATGGAGGGGAGGTGCGTTTTGCAAAGTCTTGAATGAAGTCACAAGCCATATAAATCCTACGTATGTGTATCTGGGCTGTATCCAAAGGTAGGAATCAATGTTTGTGATCCAGCATCTGGCATGTTCTCAGCTCTTCTACCACCTCCAGAGGGAGGGCTCCTTTCCTGAGCCCAGGGCTGCGTTCTATGCAGCAGAGATGGCTCTGGCACTGGGCTACCTGCACTCCCTCTCCATTGTTTACAGGTACCAATTCTATTTAAAGTCAGTCCTGCACCCCAGTTAACTATAACCTCAATATCACAAGAGCTGTATAATTGAGTTTTGTTTTTGGTTTTTTTTTTTAGATGTAAAGCATTTATTTTGTCTCAATGTGTGTCTGTCAGAGACCTCAAGCCAGAGAACGTCCTGCTGGACAGCAAGGGTCATGTGGTGCTGACTGACTTTGGACTCTGTAAAGAAGGGGTGGCTGTAGGTGGCATCATGCACACCTTTTGTGGGACTCCAGAGTACCTGGCTCCAGAGGTGCTGAAAGGCGACCCATACAGTCCTGCAGTGGACTGGTGGGGTCTGGGGGTCGTGCTGTATGAGATGCTGTATGGGCTGGTGAGTACTGCTGAAAAGGCCTCCACTTATTCCCCATCACCTCCTGCAGCATCTTCACCTTTGCCTGTTTTGCTGCTGCCTGTCACAGCCTCCATTTTATAGCCAAAGCAAGGTAGAGATGTTTGAGAAAATCCTTCACGGCCCCTTGCAGCTGCACGGTGGGGCGACCCCGGCTGCCCAGTCGCTCTTGCAGGGACTGTTGGAAAGATGCGTCTCCAAGCGTTTGGGAGGGAGCCGTGACCTTGTGAGTGTACAGCGAGCAGTGATGCATATCAAATACAGCAAACCCCAGCGGGACTGATTTCAGTGTGTGTTCAGGCGGAGCTGCAGGAACATTCCTTTTTCGCACCCATCAACTGGGATGACCTCCTGGCCCAGAAGCTCAGACCCCCGTTCATCCCCAACGTGGTAGGAAAGACTCGGAACCGATCAGCCGATTTTTGCATGAGTGTGTGGTGTATGTTCATGTGTCGCTCCTGTCCAGACCAGCCCTTGTGATGTCAGCTACATCGACCCAGAGTTCACACTCCAACCCGTCCCCGACTCCTTGAATGAGAAGTGTCCAGTGGGCACCACCAGCGAGGCCTTCCCAGGATTCTCCTTCATGAACCCAGCAGAGTATGTGGTTTCATGAGAGTGTGTGTGTGTGTGTGATTTGTTTTTCATAAATTATTTAAGTTTATTTCTTAAAAAAAGCATCGTCATTGTCAGTATTGTATGTTTTTACATTGTACTGCTATTTCTTATGAAATAGGCTGGTGACTGTTTCACAACTACTTGAATATCAAAGAGGAGGAAACAATAAACACTTGACAAACACTTTTATTCCTTTTTTAAAAGCATATATACACATGTATCAGATGCGCATTACAACTTGCTAGATATGCTGTTACATTCACATCCTATAGAGATTCTAAAAATACTTCATAGTGTGTGCAATGACGGAGCCATTTTGCATAATTTACCCGCGGAGAACAGCTCCTCGTGGCATTTACATTAACATGGTATCGGTCTGCTGGCTCTGAGGAAGGTGATCAGACGTTTAAAGGTGCAAATGTATAACACCAACCTGGAGGATTTAATGCACTTTTTTCATGAACATTTTCAATAAACATTATCAGATTTACATATGAGGTGAAGCTTGTCAGTAGAGGCTGAAGGAGGTGAAGGTCTGCTCACTCTGGCAGGTGAAATAAGCAATCAGCTGACCGTTGCAGATCATCAGAAACAAGCCACTGCCTGCACACACAATAACATCCAGTCTTGAAAGAACTGAGCTGATAAGGCTGAACGCAGTAAATTATTTTTACCTAAAGCCAGCCACCACTGCCAGACCGTGGGGAACTCCAGCATCACTGCAAGGTAGAAACAAAATCTGCAATCTAGGGAACGTTTTGAGTGTTTGAGTGTCTGTCAGGCTTCTGCTCACCTAGGCTGGTGATTGCTACGTGCACGAGCGTGACGGTGAGGGCATAGTCCCACACCCGCCTCTGGACTACTGCAGCAAACAAAAGACCGCTGCAGAAGTAGGTGAGCTCCAAGGACACGAGGTTCACTGAGAGGGACCGACACAGCAAAAAACATAACAAATCAAGGAAGTTGGGGGAAAAAAATCCTTGTGTGCTCAACAGACAATGGCCGCGTCACCGAGCTCTCACCCAAGTATTTGGAGTTGGAATCAGTAGGTCCAGTCTTAAAATCAAATGGAATCAGTCCATCGAAGTGGTCTAATCTGAGATATGGGGAACAAAAGAGGGGAAATGCATCAGCTGTGAGCAACAGGGAAATAAAAAAAATTAAGAGTGTTTAAAAAAATAACCAAAACAAACTAAAACAAGCATGTTCGAGGTATCTAGTTCTACATTAATGATGGGTGGGTGTTACATTTTATTCATTTTGTTTAGTACCTCTGCAAACATCTAAAAATGATGGGCACTCTTTAAACTGTGTGAGTTAGTATGTTGTCCTAGGTCCTGAGACATGTGGAAAACTTTTTTTTTAGAGGAGTTTGTTTTAAATGGAAATATTTTTTCCAAGATTAGATCAGACAGAGACAGTTTCTTATTCCAAGGTTTCCATGGACACCAGCAGCAAATGAGAATTCAACATAAATGTCAAAAATAAGAACAGTGTCAGACAGACGGAGTCACGGAGGTTAAAGTGAATTACAGCAGAACCTGCTGAGCAACAAGTTGGTTCTTACCTGAAGGCACCAAAACACACACTCCCAATCATGTAGAAAACAGAGTAAAATATGAGCAGACATAGCAGCAGGTTGAAAAACACGGTCTGTGGGATGGAGGAGCATCAGACGCGTTATTTCACAATGCAGCAATTTGTCGACATCAATTACTATATAACACAAAGTAACAAAAAAGAAAGAAACGCGCAGCTGTTGTGTGGCATATCATAAACCACCGGGCAGTGGGAGGGGTGTGGAGGTAAATCCACTATCATTTACACAATTTGCACTTCAGCCATGCCATATTAGAGAAATTCCGTTAATATGAGGTTATCCTAAAATAAAACAAGCATCGGGCTAGAGTAGACCATAACATGCAAATTGCAATATCCGCTCCGTGCAATGCACCGCGCATAATTTCCCTTTACTCGACACGCGATGACGCAAAGAGCTCGTACAGATTACTCTCACCCTCGAGTCGACCACTTTTCCCTTGAATGCCATCGCATGTTGTTACAGTACGGGCTGCTTTATTGCAAAAAATATGCCGGGCTGCAGCACGATTATGCTCAAACCCGCTAATCCGCCCCGGTGAGTGGGCGACTGGCGCCATCTAGCGGCCAACCAGCGACACAACCCCGCGCGGTCGCCGCTTCTGCGAACTCGTTTCACCTCCTCTCAGGCGGCCTTTGTTGGACCAAATAAAAGCTTATCCCGCGGTTACAGATGACAAGTCGGAAACGGATGGGTGGCTGTGAATATTACAGCGATATGTGTGCAGGGACTGATTGAAGCAGTGGCAAACAGATGAGTAAACAGCACAAAGGATATGTAGTAACAACACTTCGGAGAAACCATAACCGCCTTGTGTGGGAGGGATTGGGGTACTGCAGGGAAGCCGGAGATGATCTGGTTGAATAAAGAATATGCTGATCATTATTTAAATCACCAGCGATCCAGCCCACTTAAGCACAGTGAAAAGAATTAAAAAAAAGACAGAAGGACTCACAGAATCGTCGGTAAATAAAACGATAATCACGGCTCCAGTGCAACCGGAGAACATGTGCTAATCTGAGATGTATATTCTTCAACAATAATAAATCAATACGTATTGCGTTTCGCTGCTGTTTGACACGGGTAAACACTAACCCTGTCACGTAAGAGACCCCAAACGCACCAGACGACGTGTTTTTAGGGGCTGAAGCCAGATTCCAGTGTGCAGCAATGGATCCGGTCTGGTTTCGGCTCGGAACTTCGTCAGGGCGTCTAATCCTGCAGTAAACACAAACGCACCATTGCATACACACAAAGTGGCAATTTGCTGCTGACCAGGGTTTTCAGAAGTTGGCGAAAAGCAGCTGGTTTGAGCCGAGGGGAACCGACCGCTCCTACACCCGTAATGGAAGCCGCTGCGCTCCACTGATACACCCTCGTACTTTAGAGGGGAAGACTTTCACGGCTGTTGCAGGCGGCTGCGATCAGCCTCAGGTATCGGTTCTGTCATGAGTGGGCTCGGCTCTGGGCGTGTTGCGAGTGTAAACAGGTTTGCTATTGACCACTGATAGTGAACTGAACTTTTCCGAGACCCAAAGTTGTCAGGCAGCGCATCTTACACGCATGCGCATCCTCCTATCCAGCTCTAAATAAGAGTTAAAACAGAAACGAGGTGAGTTCCACATTTTTAAACAATATGCGCGTTAATACCAATTAATTGTTGTCAACAGCGGCGAAATTAGAGAAGGCGACACTCGTTTTGCCAAGCGGCGTTAGTTCGCCGTATTTTCACTCAGATTTAAAACGGCGAGAATAAATCGTTTTTTTCAAGTTTCTATTGAAGAAATTATTCAAGCAACAAGGTGAAGCTTTCAACTGTGGCGCATTGTAATTGAGAATTTGTGCGCTGTTATTGGAAATTACTGTGTTTTGCAGAAGGCGTTTTCCTATTGTTATTAACCAGGAAACTTATTTATTGAAGATTGTCCTTAGCTGGCTGCATCCAGTCACAATGCTACGGCTAACAGTCTAGCCTTCCCCCTGCAGTTGAACGGAGCGAGGCTAGCTGACTGTTAGCTTTCATGTCAGCGCTAGCTAGCAACCGGGGCTGACATTCCGTGACAAGGGGAAAGTGAAGAAAATAAGCTGGGTGACAGAAAACACCAAGTCAGAAAATTTCACCACAAGCAAATGGTTCTGTTCGACGAATGGCTGATTTGCACGATTTGTTTAAATTTGTAACTCAAGTAATTTAAATAGTTTAAACGTGTTGGTGGCCTCTTCTAATGCTCCGCCATTTTGTATAAGACGAATGCTAATCATGGGCGCTCTTACACTTTATTTATGGCTAGAATAAAACTGGGGGATTGGTGCAATGTCAAACTCCTACGAGGTATAAAAGCTCTGGGTTTTTTCAGTTTTTCACATGGTTATAAGCACTATTCAAACTGAAAAAAATCACTATTATTCTGTGTTGAACATGCGTCAACACTAAAACGTTATATCGCAATATTAGTCGGATCGAAATGATTTTAAGTTTGGCCAGTCTCACTAGAAAACCATGTTATCCCAATGTGTATTAAGTAAACTGTCCCCTCATTTGTTGCTAACCGGACAAACGACCGGTTTTAAGAGATACTCTTAAAACGAGGAAAAGATCAACTTATGTGGTTAAGTCGCAGTTGAGACACCTTTCCTCTTTTTTGTCAATGATAGTGATAAAAGTTCACCGTAATGGGGCCATTTGTGCGTGTATTTCCTTGTTACCTGTCCAGTAAAACAACATTATTATTGACTGTTTTGTCTGTGATCGAAGTGCACGGTGTCTCCTGCAAGCCGCCACGCAGTCGCCACCTAGTGGTGATGTCGGTCAGTGCTGTTTACAAGTGCGGGTAGGAAACTGCGGGTGGCTGTTGCGAGCAGTTTGTGGATCCAAACACACACAGGCCCCGGTGACTGCGTAACTAACCCCCCCTCCCCAACTTCAGTCACGTACAGTGTCTGCTGGGTCAGTCTGACTGTGACTTTGAGCACTGGTGTGTTTTTCCTTGCAGGTTGGGGATTTTAGAGGAGTGGGAATGACTGACACTCCACCCAGTGACTGCCCCTCCCAGGGAGCTGAGTTTGACATGATGAGTGCTCTGGATTGGAAGGACGGCATTGCGACACTTCCAGGCAGTGATATCAGGGTGCGAAATAAGTTAGCGGTCTTGCCCATGTTTGTGCCGATGCCAAAAAAACATAAAAACAAAAGGATGCCGTGTTTTGAAAAAGGGAGGATGAAAACATTGACATTAAATTTCAAAGGGGAGAGTTGGTGAAAAAATATTAAATCAATTCTGCTTTGGTGGAGAATAGATGAATCAACTTTTCATCAGATGATCTCAAGTTTCTGTTTTGCCATCTTCCAGTTCCGCATGACCGAGTTTGGGACTCTTGAGATTGTCACGGATCAGGAGGTCAAAGGGCAGAAGACGGAGCCCAAGCGTGAGACCTTGGACCCGGTACAGTCTCACACACCCACCCCTCCGCCAGAGAACCAATCACAGATCTGCGCAGCCGCAGCCTCCACCAATCAGAACCGGCCCAGCTCGTCTCAAGCTAAAGGTAAAGTAGCACATTTTTAACTCATATTAGGCTGGTTTTTAATGTTCTCCAGGGCTTCTGGTGTTTATTAAAAAGTTATTTTTTGGGGTAATTCTTTCTATTTTCCCCTTTAGGTCCCGGCCCTGTGCTGCTGTCTTTGGAGGAGGGTCCCAGTATGGAGGGCCCCAGCGTGGAGGTTGGGCCCAGCGTTGAAGTTGGCTCTAGCGCAGATGCTGGCGCAAATGGGGAGCTGTCGAGGTGTCAGGCCTGTGGCGTCTGCGTTGCTCGGGACGCCTTCTTCCAGGGTAAATTCTGCAGCTCCGTCTGCGCTCAGCCCTCCAGCGGCAGGTAAAACCACACGTCTGGTAACCAGTAACGCTGCCTGAGTTTCTCTTTAATCTTCTTTTACCACAGGGCTAATCAGTATTGTTTTCACAGGTCATCCCCTGCAGAAGCAAGGGAGAGTCAAGCCGCAGAAGGTGAGAGGCTTGGTAAACGAGTGAGGAAAAAGAGAAAGATCTACATGGATTCTGGTGATGAAGAGGAGGAAAATCAAGAGGAACCAGAGGTATGGGGGGCAGTATTATCATTTATTTCAAAATGTGCCTGCCAGAGCCACAGTTTGCCCAAATATCCACTTAAGTTTTGTTGTTTGTCACTTCTGAACTTGAACACATTTTTTCATTGCTCTGTTGTAGGAGAAAACCAAATCTACCAAAGGCAGAAGAGGTGCCAAAATTGCCAAACTTGGTATGTTTTGCTGCTAGTTTGAAATGAAACATCTGTTAGGTTTTTTATATGAACTAGAATGCTATTAAGCGACC